>JASEVX010000001.1:95138468-95393225 GCA_031761405.1 Serripes groenlandicus | reverse complement strand
TTTTGACCAATCAACATGGCTTGAAGGAATCTGAAAGTGGGTCATCCAAGGAACATTTCTACAAAATTATTTGAAAATCGGGCCGACACTTTTGGAGAAGAAGATTTTTTAAGTTTGCACTATAGCCATGAAAAGGCAAAATAGCCCGCCACCCCCCCCCCCCCCCCCCCCCCCCCCCCCCATGGCGGCCATGTTTTTCGACCAATCAACATGGCTTGAAGGAATCTGATAGAGGGTCACTTAAGAAACATTTCTACAAAATTATTTGAAAATCTGCCAACCAATTTGGGAGAAGAAGAATTTTGAAGTTTTTTCGGTTTCGTTGCCATGGAAACCAGAATTTTGCATGGATCCCAAAAATTTGAAGGAATTCTGGTGAGGTCAATGAGAGGATGCTTTCTGTGAAGTTTCATCCCAATTGACCCACTGGTTACTGAGGAGAAGATGTTGAAGATTTTTTAAGTTTTCACTTTGGCCATATAAGGCAAAATAGCCCCGCCCCCTGGCGGCCATGTTTTTTGACCAATCAACATGGCTTGAAGGAATCTGATAGAGGATTACCCAAGGAACATTTCTACAAAATTATTTGAAAATCGGCCTGACACTTTTGGAGAAGAAGATTTTTTAAGTTTGCACTATAGCCATATAAGGCAAAATAGCCCCGCCCCCCCTGGCGGCCATGTTTTTCGAACAATCAACATGGCTTGAAGGAATCTGATAGAGGGTCACCCAAGGAACATTTCTACAAAATTATTTTTGAAAATCGGCCTTACACTTTCGGAGGAGAAGATTTTTTAAGTTTTCACTATAGCCATATAAGGCAAAATAGCCCCGCCCCCCCTGGCGGCCATGTTTTTCGACCAATCAACACGGCTTGAAGGAATCTGATAGAGGGTCATCCAAGGAACATTTCTACAAAATTATTTGAAAATCTGCCAACCAATTTGGGAGAAGAAGAATTTTGAAGTTTTTTCGGTTTCGTTGCCATGGAAACCAGAAATTTGCATGGATCCCAAAAATTTGAAGGAATTCTGGTGAGGTCAATGAGAGGATGCTTTCTGTGAAGTTTCATCCAAATTGACCCACTGGTTACTGAGGAGAAGAAGTTGACGCACGACGGACGCCGGACAAAAGGCGATCACAATAACTCACCTTGAGCAAAGCTCAGGTGAGCTAAAAACAAGATGTGTTTGTGAAACACTGATGCCCCCGAATGGCAACATCTAGGTCAAAGGTCAAGGTCGCAAGGTCAAAAATTTTGGTACTGACAGAAAGGTCATGTCACAAGGTATACACATGTGAAATATGGTAGCCGTACCTGTTATGGTTCAAAAGTAGTGGTCACGGTTAAAGTTTTTTTCGACAGACAGACAAAGAGACAGACAGACAGAAAGGCCAAAAACTAGATGCCCACCGAATTGGTGATTCCGGGGGCATAAAAAGTCTTAGTTTACTTTGCACACAAGACATATTTAATTATTCCTTTCGATCCCAAAATTGGATTTTTTTCCATAATGGCTAATTGAAAGTATTAATAACTGAATGCTTAGCGATATCTGAAATATTTCTCTAACATTCATCAGTGAACAGTCATGAACTAGAAATGCAACATGCCAAAAAATGAGTTTTCCAACCTATATAAAGTAATAACCTTTTCACAATGATTTTCAAAGCCTTTTTTGTCATTGTGTGATAAATAAATTAAAACATCAATATTGAACACACCTTTTCTTATGAGGTAAACATTAAGTGTACTGTTAATAGAGTTAACCCTTTCCAACATGCAGACGCTTTTTGAAGCATCTGTAGCAAACATTGTGGCAAAAGGTGAATTGCTTATGATGACCAATTTAATAATTATACTTTAACCCTCTCCCACATACAACAAACCTACAGCAGACGATATGGTAATTGAAGGAATAATTACTGACAAAAGATGAAAACATTGTGGCAAATGGAAAAAAAATCATCATATTGAGCAATTTATCCTTTTGTCAAAATATTTTCAAAAGTTGTCTTCTGCAGAGGCATCAGAAAGCATCTGTATGTGGGAAAGGGATGATTCATACATAGTTTTTCCACATCTTAGCCTGGATGTTTTCAAAGGTCATCTGCAGCAGATTTGTTGAAGGGTATGTGGGAATGGGTTGAGGAAGCTGCTTTGAAGTAAAGATTTATATTGCTTTCTAAAGAACATGCAACTACAGAAGAATCAATTTTGTGATAAACTGTACAAAATGTGTTAACCCTTTCCCACATTCAAAAACAGATGGCTGATAACATCATGGCAAAATGTCCAGCAACGTGATAATAGTTTAGCATTTCCAAATAAATGATATCAGTGAAAACAAAACAAAATCTAGACTAATTCAAGCATAATTTGGTGTTGGAAATATGAAATAATGAAGCTTTTTCTCCTTAAATCACATGCAATATATATATTACAGGTGCTATCATTTCCAATACACATTTATCACTCAACAAAAAGAAACAACAGACATATAAAAGAAACAACAGATATTTGACGGACAGTTTCCAAATTTCAACAAAGCAAGTAATGTATACACACCGAATAGCATAGCACTCAGTAATACATAGAAGATATTTGTTTGTTTTGAGTGGATATGGAATATATCTCATCGAGAAGTGATACAATTTAATATTTTCACGAGCGCATAGCGCGAGTGAAAATGTTAAAATTGTATCACTTCGATATGAGATATATTCCATATCCACTCAAAACAAACAAACTTTCTTTTTATTTTATGCTAATTGATGACGAAAGAATGGAACTTTTTAGTTTCTTCGTACCTGTTCACACGCGGACGAACCTGTGTGAATGTATTTGTTTACTCGACACAATGTCAGATAATGGCAATAAGTCTGATTTGTTAAATTTACGAAATTATACATTTTTATCACATGACAATGCTTGTAACCGATCTGATATACCCATTATGTATTTCTTTATATAAAACGTGTGTAATATAACATGACCGAATACTAGGAATATGACGTCATGTCTAGAAATATTGTAAATTTCACATATCTACATTTATTTTAGGTCTCTGATCCTTTATATCAGTTTTTGTGAAAATAAAGATAAATTTCCTTTATAAGTAAAAAAAGTAGTTCCGGCATACCTATATCACTCACAGTGTGGGTGATATGGATTATATCTCACTGATAGAACTCAGTATCTCATCGTTTAGCATTAAATAAAAAAACAATATTCATTCATCAAAATTGTTTACAAAACAGCAATCATCAAATTCATACAATAAACACGGATAAAAATTCATAAACCCACAGAAAACCGAACATAAAATGGACAGTGAAACTAGGCAACCGTATCTATTAGAGACATCAGAATGCTGTATGACTGGTTACCCCCCCTTTCCCACATGTAGAAGCAATGTGACCCCTCTGCAGCAGGCAACTACTGAAAACATTGTAACGAAAGGAGAAATTGCTCCTTTTGCCTCAATATTTTCAACTCTTTGAATAATAAAACTTACACTTACAGAGATTACCGAAACTTTGCTTCAATGTGTTTGTAGCCATCTGCAGCAGATTTAATATATGTGGGAAAGGGTTTCCGTCTCGGTAAATTGTATTTACCTTTTCTTTGACACAGACCAATCTTCAAAACATTGTAAGAATAAGTGACATCTTTCATTTTAACAAGCCACATTTTGACAGCTCTGCAGTAGACAACTTTTGAAAGCAGACACATTTTGACAGTTCTGCAGCAGACAATTTTTTGAAAAACATTATTGCAATTTTCAACTCTATGCAATTAATAAAATTCCATCCATAGAGATGTTACGTTTTTTTGTCCAGATGTCTGCTTCAGATGTGTTGTATGTGATCCGTTAATCCTGTAATGTTGCCAACTATAATTCGAGGGCTTGGTGTGAAACGGTTGTAACTAAAATTGCTATATTTTTTACCAAGGTTTATCACCTCGCCATAAAGCCTTTATAAGCGTTAACTCATTTTTCTTGGTAAACATTGGAAATTTAGGTGCCATTGCTCGTTCTGAGCAATGGCATCTAAATTTGCATTATTTACAAAGGGGTCAAAATTGCCCCTAAACAAGAGTTTTCAAAATAGGTTTTTAGTTATAACCGTTTCACGCCAAGCCCTCGTATTGTCTGCACAAGAGGCAAGAACAGTGATCAGTCTCAGGTAAAGGGTATTAGATTTACATCTTGCAATTTGAATCACTTAATTAGACAGCATAGATATGCATGCTGATCTTTGTGTAGTGTCTAGAAGTAGTGACAGACTGGTTCGAGCACTAAGCAATTGTTGCGATGGTCACGGGTTTGAGTCCCTTATCGGGTGATTATACTTCTGACAACAGGTAAGTTAACCCTTCAAAAAATGGAAAATCTCTATAATTGAATGGATGATCTAAAGGTGGAAAACATTGTGGCTCGTTTTGAGCAATTTCTTCTTTTGTCACTATGTTTTTTAAAGCTGTCTGCTGCAGAGGCGTCAGAAAGCGTCTATATGAGGGAAAGGGTTAAATTAGATGGGAAAATTGTCCACCAGATCAGGGTTCTCTGAACCATCACCATCGCAACAATAGCTTGACACTCTATCTGACTCAGCTCAGCTAACTGGGAAATCGTGTCTTGACACCACATCTAGACACCACATCTTGACACCACATCTAAACTCTTTATTTTACAAGTTGTCTTTATTCACTGTCAAAATTAGACAAAATCAGACGTTCACACACTTAAACACGACTAGAAATACTAAAGGGACGGCAGAAACTTGAAATATCTGATCACAAGTCAACACTGTACCTTTTTCACCAGGAACATTTTTATATATATATATATCTGTTATAATTCTCTACATCCGTATAATCATCATACTGGTAGATATTCTATTCTACACTTAATCTATTTATTACAATTTGTATCAACTAATACAAGCAAACAATTTGCTACCTCACATAAAAATTGTGCTTATGGATTTTATGACCTGTGAACATTTAAGAATGTCGGATCAGGCACTCATCTATACGCCATCTCCATAGCAAAACTGTCTTTCAAACCTTTACCCACATACAACAAATCTGCAGCAGACAACTTTGTGAACAATATGGAAAATCTCTTAAAATAAATTTTATATATTGTATAGAATTAAAAACATTGTGAAAAAAGGAGAAACTGCTCAATGAGCCATTTCTGCTTATGCCATAATGTTTTTACAATGACAGCTGCTGCAGATGCATCTAAATGTGTTTGCAAGTGGGAAAAGGTTAATTAAACACTATGAAAAACAGTTCTGACCCAAAACCACCTACAAAAGGAAGCAATTGGATCATGGTTACTATCGACATATGATGGTCATTTCCATAGGATATTCTTTAACCCTTTACCGCATACATGTACAACTAGTTTTCAGCAATTGACTTTCAAAATATAAAGGCAGAAATATTGAAAAAGCTGTTATTATAAAGGAAAGTATAATTATAATATAGAGTTTAAAACATTGTGGCAAAAGGAGATTTTTCTCATTATGAGCAATTAATCCTTTAACCAAAATGTTTTCAAAATGTCATTTACTGCAGTTACGTCTGCAGGTGGGAAAGGGTTAATTAAACACCATGAAAAAACGATTCCGGCCAAAAAACCGACTATACTAGGAAGCAAGTGAATCATGATTACTATCACCTGTGGGTCAGTAATCATGTGACATGCTTTAAACAAAATATTAAAAATTAAGAACTATGTGATTTGTCTTATCAACTTTGTTTGAAGAAAAAAAAACAAAGCCGACATATTTCACCATAGGATTTCTATATAGGATTTCCTTTACTAAAAAACATAAATAAACATGTTAACCCTTTCACCAATGAAGGAGCACTTTGATGCACCTGCAGTCAACGCTTTTTGAAAACATTGTACAGTGTTTTAACTCTTTTCCATGATCATACCTTCATTTGTAGAGATGTTCCACAATTTGGCCTAGACATTTTCAGTCATCTACTGCAGATTTGGTGTATGGAGGTTAGGGTTAATAGAAATCATACTGCTAAATAAATAAATTATTGTAAGTCTACAGAGCATAAATTGTAAAAACAAAAACAATTGTGATCATACTAAAGAATACAAGGTATAGAAATTATTTTCTAATGGATTTCTAGTATAATAGTCATTTCAACTTACAGATTGTGTTCTGCTCAGCTAAAATTTGTAATTAATCATTTACCCGACATGATATTTTAACCCTTTCCCTCATATAGACGCTTTCTAACGCCTCTTCAGCAGACGTTTTTTTGAAAACATAGTGACAAAAGAAGAAATGGCTCAAAACGAGCAATTTCTCCTTTTGCCACAATGTTTTTCACTTTTAGTCATAGGTTATCCATTCAATTTTAGGGATTTTCTATTTTTTGACAAAATATGTTCAAAGTCGTATGCTGCAGAATTGTCATGCAATTTCTTCTTTTGTCACTATGTTTTCAAAAAGCCATCTGCTGCAGAGGCGTCAGAAAGCGTCTATATGAGGGAAAGGGTTCAAGCAACATATATACCTCATTTCTTCTGATGGGACATAATGGGGATACTTTGCAGAGTGCATACAAATACCTAAATATCACACAGAAAATAAAACATATACATCTGATGAGTTAACCCTTTCTCTCATATAGACGCTTTCTGACGCCTCTGCAGCAGACAGCTATTTGAAAACATAGTGACCAATTATAGAAATTTTCTATGTTTTGACAAAAAATGTTTAAAGTCGTCTGCTGCAGAATTGTCGCATGAGGGAAAGGATTAAGGGTCTTCTTGACATTTTCAGTAACATGTAAAGGTACAATGGTGTAAAACTAGTGGGGTTACACAAAAGTTGAAACTAGCCAAAGGGCTAGATAAGGAGGAGTAAACTGGTATTTCAAAGCAATATCTCTCTTATGACTCAACTAAACTCTATGTTGTGGGTACTCAAAAGAATTGTCTCAGTGTGTACCCCCAACATAGGGCTTAGATATGGATTTTAGAATGTGTGACATTTTTGTCTTATCTAGATGTCTGTCTAGCATTTTATTCTATGTAAACTGACATCACTGTTCCCACAGGCATCAATATCCCAAGTAATGTAATGCTGCTTATATTATGTCCAAATGTCAAAAAATATATATTACCCCCAAGTGTCTGTATGTGAAAAAGGGTTAATAATACATTCTATTTCTTTCTAAATTCTTAAAATTCTTAAAACTATACATGTATTTATTAACCCTTTCCAACTTGTTAATGCATATTGTGTCATCTGTAGCAGACGACATTTGAAAACATTGTGGCAAACAAAGAAATTGCTCATGTTGAGCATTTTTTTTAATAATTCCTTTACAGAGTTGTTCCATAGTTTTGCCGTCATCTGCTGCAGATTTGTTGTATATAGAAAAGGGTTAATGGACCTAAGTATAACCTTGCTTTCCATAGATTCTATTGGAATTATTACACAAAAACAACAGCTTTGCCTTACTCAAAGCATCACAGAAAAACAATAGACAAATATTGGAAAATTATTGTGGAAAAGTTTAGAAATATTTCCTATTCCCGCAATGTTTTCTCAAGTTTGCTGTATGTACCCATACCAATAAGATAAAAACAACTTTGAAAACCTCAGGGCAAGAATGATTAAAATCTCTATAAATGAACATATGTTAATTAAATAGAGTGGCAAAAGGAGGATTTGCTCATTATGAGCAGTTTCTCTTTTTGTTACAATGTTTGCAAGTGCTCTGCTGCACATCAATGAAAATTTGTGGGCAAGGGTTTATTCACACTATTACCAAAGATCTATGGAATGTAAGGTTAGGTAATATAGAGACAAGCATTCATCACGTATCTGGGACTTCAGGATACGTCGGAACCTTCACTTTTACAACTCTGTCATCCACTTTATACGACGGAAACAACCCAGGCTGTCCGTTACGATTATTTTTACCCTTTGAATAACCATTCCAATGGTTCCCAGCAATACCAACAAGGTCACCAGGTGCCAGGTCAATTTCATCTCCACTTAATTTCTTTTGATGGGATTGCACTGCTTGCATATGGTGTCCATTCTGCCCACCAAAGTAATAAATGTCATCTAAAGATTTGAACCACTGGGATGCATCGCCTCTCATTGGTTGCATTAATTCGTAGGCTACTCTACATACCTGAAAATCAAAAAAATTATATGATTGAAATAGCGAGTACAATTAGCTTACATGAAGTCATCTGCTTTGAAAACATCCAAATAATTTATTTTTTTATAGAAGTGAAAATGTAGAATTTTTATACTTAAGTATTGTAGTCAAAGATGTTTCTCATTCTCAAAGTAGTTATACGACCAAAATATATTTTTAAAAAACAAATTAAGTTGAAACAAGTGGCACAATTTCGTTAAGTTACAAGTCAATTATTGAACTAGAGCTAATAATAATGAGAAAGAAGTCGCACAGATATACGTTTACTGATGATAATTAAAACTTTAAACTGAATTAAGTCAAAACAGGGACATAATTTTGCAAATTCCCTTTTAGAGGAATGGGACTTGAGAAGAGAGCTTATTTAATGAACATACGCTACGTTTCAATTCAATACCCTTAGTAGTTACAGAGATATTGGGTTACACCCAAAATTGCTACCTTAAAATATGATATACAGTATATACAATAAACTTTGGTGGCTTAAACTCACAGGGCCCACAATAAATTGTAAAACCTATCGGTAGTTTGAGGGATTAAATTTTGTGTTATGTCCCGAGTATATACATGTATTGTGTGCTAATTGAAATGACAATGTTTCAATCAACATTGACAATAGCAGTGACTTACTATTTTAAGGAATGCACATTAATGTTTATTTTCATGTCACTTGTATCAATGTTCAATACCGATAATAAGTCCCTGAATTGTTAAGATGTGCAATAATCCTACAAACAAACATCTCCCTTGTAAATATTGCAAATGTGAAAAAAAAATACACAATGCCTTGATCAAAGACCTAGTGTGTTATTAAGTCTTTGCCTTGATCAACAAAACGAACAGCTGAGAATTTGAATAGTGAACTGATAGGTGACATTTTACCCATTCAAGTCATCCATGTGTAATCTGTACATGTACTATAATGATGCTGAAGGGTCAGTGTAGTTAGTCTGAGAGTTTGAAAGAAAAGGTATTCTCAGGAGTAGGAAAACTTGAATTATACAAGGTTTTGGCCGGGACCAAGAGAAGCGTTCCAGTTGCCATGGTGATTGACCTACTGAGGTTCTACTGTATTCGATAAAAGTTCCAAGAGGACAAAACTTTTGTGGGCTATTTATAGCAACTGCCAGCTTCACCTTTGACATTGACAAAGTTCCCTCGACTCTAAACCTTTGTATAAGTAGGAAAAATTTCCGTCCTGACAAATGACATACTAACCTGAGAGGAGAATGTACACACTAAATAATCACACAGAGACAATAAATGTATATCATGGATGACGCCTCTTAGAGAGGCATCTGTATATCTGCTACTTAACCCAGCCGTCTTGGACACTTCATTATCACTTATAAATGTATAATGGGGATATCTGAAACAAAATAAAACACAAATTATAACAAGAGTACAACACTTTTTCCACATGTAGACAAATCTACAGCAGACAACTTTTGAAAGCACTATGGCAAAAGGAGAAATTGCTCAATATGAGCAATTTCTCCTTTGATAACGATGTTTTCAACTCTTTTCAATAATCACATTTTCACTTTTAGAGTTTCCATTATTTTACAAAGATGTATTTAGTCATCTGCTGCAGAATTATTTTTTGTGGGACACTGTTAAATTTGATTCCTGTAAGATTATATGTATGATTTGTTGTATGTGGGAAAGGGTTAAACAACTATCAATTAGGAGAAATGAAATAGATTTTCAGCGATCACATATGTAATAGAATTTATTTACCATTGCATGTAAAAATTCTTATCTCTTCTGATTTTACCCCCTTCTAACAAACTTCTATCAAATATTCAATGATCAATGTACTCTATGTAACACTTACTTAGCTTTAGCATCACTAAGTACATTATAGTTAAATGATCTCTATGTAACATTTACTTAGCTTTAGCACCACTAAGTACATTATAGTTCAATGATCAATGTACTCTATGTAACACTTACTTAGCTTTAGCACCACTAAGTACATTAGAGTTAAATGATCTCTATGTAACATTTACTTAGCTTTAGCACCACTAAGTACATTATAGTTCAATGATCAATTTAGCATCACTAAGTACATTAGAGTTCATGATCAATGATCTCTATGTAACACTTACTTAGCTTTAGCACCACTAAGTACATTAGGGTTCTATGATCTCTATGTAACATTCACTTAGCTTTAGCACCACTAAGTTCATTAGAGTTCTATAATCAATGATCTATATGTAACACTTACTTAGCTTTAGCACCACTAAGTACATTAGAGTTCAATGATCAATGATCTCTATGTAACACTTACTTAGCTTTAGCACCACTAAGTAAATTAGAGTTCAATGATCTTTATGTAACATTTACTTAAGCTTTAGCATCACTAAGAACATTAGAGTTCAATGATCTTTATGTAACATTTACTTAAGCTTTAGTACCACTAAGTACATTAGAGTTCAATGATCTTTATGTAACATTTACTTAGCTTTAGCACCACTAAGTACATTAGAGTTCATGATCTCTATGTAACACTTACTTAGCTTTAGCACCACTAAGTACATTAGAGTTCACTGATCTCTATGTAACATTTACTTAGCTTTAGCACCACTAAGTACATTAGAGTTCAATGATCTCTATGTAACACTTACTTAGCTTTGATCTCTATGTAACACTTACTTAGCTTTAGCACCACTAAGTACATTTGAGTTCAATGATCTCTATGTAACATTTACTTAGCGTTAGCACCACTAAGTACATTATAGTTCAATGATCAATGCTCTCTATGTAACACTCACTTAGCTTTAGCATCACTAAGTACATTATAGTTCAATGATCAAAGATGTAACACTCTCTTAGCTTTAGCATCACTCAGGAAATTAGAGTTCAATGATCTATGATCTCTATGTAACATATATTTAGCTTTAGCACCACTAAGTACATTATAGTTCAATGATCAATGAACTCTATTGAACACTTACCTAGCCATAGCACCACTAAGTACATTAGGGCTCTATGATCTCTATGTAACATTTACTTAGCCGTAGCACCACTAAGTACATTATAGTTCAATGCTCTCTATGTAACACTTACTTAGCCTTAGCACTACTAAGTACATTATAGTTCAATGATCTCTATGTTACATTTACTTAGCTTTAGCATCACTAAGTACATTAGAGTTAAATGATCTCTATGTAACATTTACTTAGCTTTAGCATCACGAAGTACATTAGGGTTCTACGATCTCTATGTAACACTTACTTAGGTTTAGCACTACTAAGTACATTATAGCTCAATGATCAATGAACTCTATGTTTACATTTACTTAGCTTTAGCATCACTAAGTACATTATATTTCAATGTTCAAAGAACTCTTATGTAACACTCTCTTAGCTTTAGCACCACTAAGTACATTAGAGTTCAATGATCAATTAACTCTATGTAACACTTACTTAGCCTTAGCACCACTAAGTTCATTAGAGTTCAATTATCTCTATGTAACACTTACTTATCTTTAGCACCACTAAGTACATTAGAGTTCAATGATCTCTATATAACACTTACTTAGCCTTAGCACCACTAAGTACATTAGAAGACAGTGGTACAGAGGTAGTGCCTCGGCCTCTTGTATCAAAGGTCCTGGATTTGAATCCCGTAATGAGCGGGTTCTGCCTTTGGAATGTTCCCACACAAACGGCGCGAGTACTGGTTAAGTATACAGGAAGTAGACATCGAGCGTGATTAATATAAGCTTAAAGCTTGTTTCGCAATTAATGTAAAATAAATAAGTTTAAATTAAGTACATTAAAGTTCAATGATCTCTATGTAACACTTACTTAGTCTTAGCACTACTAAGTACATTAGGGTCATCTGAAGCCAGAAATACTTTTCTTTTCACACCAGGGTGTCGAACTTCATAAGCATCAAACCACTCCTCCACGAAAGTCATATACTCTTCTATTGCATGAAATGCTGCTTCTAGACCTACTTTATCTGTACGCCTTACATGTACACTGAAATTAAGACAACATATAATAATTATTACTTATTTAGCTATGATATAGCATGTGTAAATATCTGCAGAAAATATTAATAAATTTTAACAGAATAACATATAGTATATGACAAGAGCAGAAAACATTTGATCTTTCTGAAGGGTTTTACTTAAAATCAGTAACAAAGTTTCACTTCTAATTCTCCAAATTTTTCAAATTTCTTCCTTAAAATGTTTCAAAGTGGAATGATCTTAAATATCCTTTCAGGTTCACATTGCAGACGATTTATAACTGCATTGATGAACAATTTCACCTTTTCCCAATCGTGTTTTCCACTTATAATCAATATTTTAATATGCTTCCATTTTTACGGAGGTTAAACAAATATCTCAATTACTTACAAAGCAGACAACTAAACAATTGTCCAATAAGGTAAACATTAAACCAATCTCATTTAATCCTTTCCCTCATATAGACGCTTTCTGACGCCTCTGCAGCAGATGGCTTTTTGAAAACATAGTGACAAAAGAAGAAATTGATCAAAACAAGCAATTTCTCCTTTTGCCACAATGTTTTCCACTTTTAGTCATTATTTTCTATTTTTTTGACAAAATATGTTTATAAAGTCTTCTGCTCTTACATATTGTCTCAGATTGAAATTTGCGTAAGCCAATCAAATTGTCGCTTATCAAATAGTTTGGAATAAAAATTCATGTAAATAAATGTTATAGCTATCCCTTTCCCACATACAACTAATTTGCAGCAGACAACTTTGAACATATCGAGGGCTTGGCGTGAAACGGTTGTAACTAAAATTGGTATTTTTTTACCAAGGTTAATCACCTTTCCATAAAGTCTTTTAAAGCGTTAAATCATTTTTCTTGGTAAACAATGGAAATTTAGGTGCCATTGCTCGTTCTGAGCAATGACACTTAAATTTGCATTGTTTTCAAAGGGGTCAAAATTGCACCTAAACCAGGGTTTTCAAATTAGGTTTTAGTTACAACTGTTTCACGCCAAGCCCTCGATATTTTGTCAAAAAATGGAAAATCTCTATAATTGAATGGATAACCAATGACTATAAGTGGAAAACATTGTGGCCAAAGGTGAAATTGCTCATCATGAGCAATTTCACCTTTGGCCACAATGTTTTCAAAAATCGTCTGCTGCTATTGCGTTAAAATGCGTCTGCAGGTGGGAAAGGGATAGAGAATCGGTGATTGTCAAGTTTTCCAATTGTATAGTAAACCAACATAAGAACTTTTAGGACAAGTGTAGAAATAACAAATTTACATATTCAAACCATGTCATCTTAACCCTTTCCAACATACAACAAATATGCAGCAGTGACTTTGAACACTTATTGAATTAAGTTGAAAACATTGTGGCAAAAGGGAAAAAATTCTCATTATCAACAGTTTTCTGTTTGCCACAATGTTTCCAAAAGCTGTCTGCTGCAGAGGAGTCAGAACGTGTCTGTATGTGGGATAGGGTTAATGTACACTGTATGTTAAAGACATCTTGATAGCTCCTTTGTCTTATTGACAGTGAGCAGTGCAGATATGTAACTGGGTGGATGTGCAGGGTGATCTGGGTCTACACTGCTTGCAAGAGCAAGGTTGACCCTTTTCAGAGTGCTGCTGAAATCATCTTACCCAACAACAGGATTGGTAAATTTTAGCTTTTTCACGCTCTGTTCTAAATCGTCTCTTAAATGGTCCTGGGGCCGTGTCAAGTATTTGACAAATTGACCAATCCACCAAACTGCCGGATTACCATGGAAACGAGATATTCTGTCTGCTAGATCTTCAGGTACAGCAAGGGGGAGATAGTCTGGTCGTGGGTGTAGACTGTCTATGATTGGAAGTTCTACAACTTGGACATCTTTGATGGAGTCTGGAGCTGTTGGCCATAAACATAAACATACATGACTAGAGATGGGACATAGTATTACCAGATCTACTGTGACATATCAACTTTGTTTAACCCTTTCCCACATACATCAGAAGCAGACAACTTTGAAAACATTCAGACAAAGATATGAACAATCCATATAAATGAAAGTATTATTTTTTTATATATTTGAAAACAAAAGGAGAAATTGTTCTTGATGATTAATTTACCCTTTGGCCACGATGTTTTCAAAAGTTGTCTGCTGTAGGTGCTTAAAAATCTTTCTGCAAATAGGAAATGGTTAAAGAAACACATGAGTAGCCTGCCACTATCCAGTAAATGAAAGCAAGATGGACATACAGATAGAACCAGTACTCCACACAACAATCTGTCCAAGCAACTGGCTGCTTTTCCAGCCCT
The DNA here is from genome assembly GCA_031761405.1 of Serripes groenlandicus. Classification (NCBI taxonomy): domain Eukaryota; kingdom Metazoa; phylum Mollusca; class Bivalvia; order Cardiida; family Cardiidae; genus Serripes; species Serripes groenlandicus. The sequence continues at coordinate 95,378,714 of JASEVX010000001.1, read as the reverse complement.
TCGGTGGAAGATGAATGACGCTTGTCACAGCGACTTGAAAGATAAGAAAGCGATCCCTATGCGTCACCCTACAGCAGACATTTAAAGAAAAGGTAATCTGAAGGATGTAATTGACCCTTGAATACGGACCACCGTTCAAATTTTGATTGAGTTGTCAAGACTTGATATAACTTTGGACGGTGGTCCAGAAAAAAAAAACCATACCGTAATTATTACACATGTTGACAAAGATCTAGATGAATGAACAAACTGGATACTGTTTTTTAAAACAAGAGGGCCATGATGGCCCTGGATCGCTCACCTGACTTATACAATGTGATTTGTCATGCCAACTATTCAGTCAACCACATTAACTCATTTTGTGGTCAGGTAAGCTAATACAAGAGACCCAAGAGGGCCATTAGGCAAAAACTAAATCTCGAAACAGACTGCCCCTGGTGGCCATGTTTATTGACCAATCACCATGGCTTGAAGGAATCTCATAGAGTGTAACATTTTTCCTTTGGTTGCCATAGAAACCAGAATTCTGCATGGATCCCAAAAAATTGAAGGAATTCTGGTGAGGTCATTAAAAAGGATGCTTTCTGTGAAGTTACATCCTAATTGACCCACTGGTTACTGAGGAGAAGATGATCACAATAACAGGTTAAAGCCGGATCAAGCTACACAGATTGATCTGGACCTTCACTGGTTCGCAAATGACTTAAAGTTGGTTTTCGCAGATCTATCTATGTTTGGTTGTCTAGACATAACAAAATATGGGATAGACAGACCAAATGTTTGATAGACAGCCTGTCAACAGACTTAAAAGTAATGTGTCTGCCACAAAATTAATGTAAGTTAAACATGATCGTCTGATATTGAACCTACAATTTATGTCTACTATCAAGCTAGTATCAATTATGTCTGCACATAAACAGGAAATGCATCAATTTCTAAATAACCCTTTGCCTGATACAGATGACATTTGTCAATTTTACAGCAAAAAACATTTAACCACTTCCCACCTGCAGAAGCATCTGTAGCAGAAAACATTGTCATGATGAACAATTTTTCCTTTTCCACAATATTTTCAACTTTATTGATTGATTGGGGTTTTAACGCCATTTTCAAAAAAAAAATCAGTTATATCACAGTGGCCAGTTAATCTACTCATATGTTTCCTGGTTTTCTCACACCAGTACTCCACACAACATACTTTCTAAGCAACTGGCTGCTTTTCCACATAGACTGTTTGCCCATTGGTGAAAGAAGAATGACGCTTGTCATAGTGACTTTTGTCAAATGTCGGAAAGAATGTTGGCCGAGCTGGGGTTCGATTTTGAAACCCCTGGATTGACAGCCTGCGTTGCTACCAACTGAGCTACAGGTTCTTTATTGAAGAATTATACTTAAGTTTAAAGAAATTTTCTATATTTTTTAATAGATAGTTTGAAAGGCTTTTGCTGCAGATTTGCCTATACAGGGTTGAACACATTATGGGCAAATTGAAAATTGCTCCTTCTGAGTATTTTCCTTTGCCCCTGAAACGGTTTTTCAACACTCCATGGAAACCATGCTTCTGGTTTTCCAGCATTTGAGAGTTTGAATCCTAGTGTGATCAATTTTTTTTCAGAAATAGTATATCTATACAGATTTGAAAATATTGTAGGCAAAGGAGAAATTTTCTATTTTCAGCATTTCCTCCTTTGTCTAAAATGGTTTTTTCAAACGTCGCCTGTATCACAGTTTGATGCATCTGCAGCAGACAGCTTTTAAAAACAGTGTTGTAAAAGGAAAAATAGTCTTTATGAGCCATTTCTCCTTTTGCCATTATTTTGAACACTATTAAATAAAAGATAAGCAAACTTATCAATCTCATTGAAACCTGACAATAACATCGCTCGCTCGTTTATAGATCCGATGACTGCCTCATACACGTCAGCACAGATTGACCTTTGTGTTAGCCAATCAAACTGTTGCTTACCAAATGGTATCGATAAAACACGTAAGATAACCAATATACATAAACCAAAAAGGGAAGTGATAATTGCTGATTGTTCCGATTATATTATAAAACCAAGTGTTGGTTGTATCGTGCAATTTCAATGGACATAAAAACCGAACATGTGCTCATGAGTATTTTTAAGTGCATCTATAGGGTCAATTCCAGACAACCTTTAATACGGTGTAGTCAGATCCAATATAAGTACAGCAAAGTATTTTTACATCTTACTTACATCCCCAGGACATGGAGCTGGTTCCGGATCTGTCAGTACAAGTTTTACTAAGAGGTAGAAACACTGTTTCCCAGCCTCCAGAAGCATACCTCCACCCTTTTGATTCAAGTATCAAGGTTCTTTGATTAGCATATGACATCATCAGGCAGAATGTTGCATGATGCAGTTGGCAGCCATAACCACACCCTTTACCCATGTTACATACCATTTTACGGGCCTTTTTACAGTCTTTGGGATTCTGCAATAGACAAGAGAGGGAAATGAGCCTTCCTCTGACGATATATATCTGTATAAATAGACACAGTGTCAGAAACCAGGTAAATCCTTTCCCTGAAGCAGTTGATTAATTGTTTTTTGACACTGTTTTCAACAAATTTTCAGTCATATTATGGTGGTCAGTTCACCTACCCATGTGTGTCCTCGTTTTCTCACACCAGTACTCCACACATCTGTCTTTCCAACATACCAGCTGCTTTTTGACTTAGACTGTTAGCCCATGGGTGGGGGACAAATGATGTGTGTAGCATTAACTTTTGTCAAATGTCGGCCAAGCTGGGGTTTGAACTCACAACCCCTGGATTTACAGCCCATACCACTACACACTGAGCTACCTGGCCTTTGCAGACAATTTTTGAAAACATATAAATAGAAATTTCTCCTCTTCCCACTTTGTATTCAACACTTATTTCCAAATTATGTTTTTCTTTTCTAGATATTAGAATTCATCCCCGAGATGTATTCCATGGAGACTACTCTAAAAACGTCATATCAGTTAACCCATTCCCTCATACGACAATTCTCCAGCAGACGACTTTGAACATATTTTGTCAAAAAATGGAAAATCTCTATAATTGAATGGATAACCTATGACTAAAAGTGGAAAACATTGTGGCAAAAGGAGAAATTGCTCGTTTTGAGCAATTTCTTCTTTTGTCACTATGTTTTCAAAAAGGCGTCTGCCGCAGAGTCATCAAGAAGCGTCTATATGAGGGAAAGGGTTAAATGGTTAACACCTTATTTCTCTACTCCTTTAGAATGTCTCTAGCCATTTTCAATGTTTCAATCTTAACAAATTTGTATAAACATAAAAGATATATTGACGCATGATCTGCAGCAGAATACTTTGCAAACATTCTGACAAATGGAGGAATTGCTCATAAATTCAACTCCATTCTATTATATAATATTATACTTCAATTTGTAATAACCTTTCATATTATTTCCTAGATGTTTTAGAATTCTTCTGCTGCAGAAGGGAAAGAGTTAATCATCTCCCATGGTTTTTGAGAAGTTTCTCTAAATTAGACAATCTCTTAAATTAGGTAAAATTTAGATTGCCCCTGTTGGAAACAATCTAATCAAATGTTGATAAATCAACCAAACAGTTCTTCCAGTTAGCTTGCTTTAATTTTCTGGAACATTTTTACATTGAACCTTATCCTGCAGAATTTCAACAACTGATGGCATTATCTTTCATTGTCTTGAAAGTTCTTGAGCATATGTATAGAGAAATGTCACAGGGCTACAGATATCTTTTGTATTGGTATGGGTATTTACCACATTGTTTTTCAGACAATTGCTTTTTTTAAAAATTGAGTAACAGGGATCATTTTACACATCATTTTTTTCAAAAAGTTTTTTTGTATGACTTGAAATCACAATATTTCAATGTATTTTAAACTAAAGCTTCTAATTGTTGGCAAATCTATATTTTCAAAAGTTTGAAGATTTGTTGTATTTGGGAACGGATTAAGAGTGGTCCATATTAGATGGAGTTTAACATTTACCTGTAGATACTGTAGCCTGCGCTGTACCAGGTCTCCCAACTTCTGGGACTCCTTGAGTCTCCAGCTCTCTTGGTCATCCACACCGTCACTCAGGGTGTAAAAATTATTCTTCAATGTTCTAGAAAATACAAACAACACCAAATAAATTAATTCTTTCCCACTTGCAGACACATTTTGAAACCTCTGCAGCAGACTACTTTTGAAAACATTCAGACAAAAGTAGAACTCTTTTCAATAACAAGAGCATTGACAACGATACAAATCCCCTTGCAGTTATTTTTTCATACAAATCTTTTATAGTCACTTTGACCTTTGACCTGGGTATAATAAAAACTTTATTTATAGAGGCAGCGCATTTGGGTTTACCCAGTCTTCCATGTGCGGGCCTCTGGAAAATTTACATGAAGACAATTATAACAATCAACTATACATACATAGAAATGGCAAACAAACAAATGATGAAACAAAACAACATATAAATGGGCATATAGAGACAAAAAAATCAAACAAAATGGATGAAAAGTGAGGAGTAATTTATAGTTTAAGATGTTAAGATGAACATATACATGATTCACACTGAAATAATAACCGTCTCACTTGAGTACACTAACTTAAGTATGCAGTTTTAAATTTGTTAAATGTGCTGGAGGATCTTACATGTTAAGGAATCCGATTCCACAGTTGTTGGACCAGAATATGACAAGATATTTTCTACAAAATTCAATTTGAGGCTTTGGATATATATATATATATTACATATGTTTATCACTCGATCGTAAATTCCTGTTGTTGTTTTCTGTGAACTTGTTTACACATGTAATCAGGAGATAAACTGTTTAAAATTTATAAACAAATATAGCTTTATTGAATAAAATTCTGCCTGGAATTCCATCCAATTAAGAAGTTTAACCCTTTCCCCCATATAAACACTTTCTGACGCCTCTGCAGCAGACGGCTTTTTGAAAACATATTGACAAAAGAAGAAATTGCTCGAGACGAGCAATTTCTCCTTTTGCCACAATGTTTTCCACTTTAAGTCATAGGTTATCCATTCAATTATAGAGATTTTCTTTTTTTTGACAAAATATGTTCAAAGTCGTCTGCTTCAGAATTGTCGTATGAGGGAAAGGGTTAAAGAGATCATCACTTGGTGTGTCATAAGGTTTGTCAAGGATTATTCAAGCTTCTCTTTTTTGAAATCTATATATTATAATATTTAATAGGTTGTCCCACATTGAACAAATCAGCAGCAGATAATTTTGAATAAATCTAGGAAAAATCATGGAAATTTCCAAATAAGGGAAAGCTTAATAATCTAAAACATTGTGGCAGGACTAGTAATTGCTCATTATGGACAATTTCTCCTTCTGCCACAATGTTTTGAAATGTCTCTGCTGCAGAGGCATCAGAAAACGTCTACATGTGGGAAAGGTAGCATGTTTTAACCCTTTCCCTCATATAAACGCTTTCGGACGCCTCTGCAGCAGACAGCTTTTTGAAAACATAGTGACAAAAGAAGAAATTGCACAAAACGTGCAATTTCTCCTTTTGCCACAATGTTTTCCACTTTTAGTCATAGGTTATCCAATCAATTATAGAGATTTTCTATGTTTTGACAAAATACGTTCAAAGTCGTCTGCTGCAGAATTGTCGTATGAGGGAAAGGGTTAAAACAACTATCCTCAGACTAAAAATCTGGTCACAAAATATCTCTAATTACTATGTTTAACCAGCCTTTCTACAAAACATTCATCTTCATTAACCTTTTCCCACATACAAGATTGAAAGAACTAGGCAAAACTATGGAAAAACTGAAGTATATTTTAAAAGTATTAAAGTTACAATTATTGAATAGCGTTAAGCATGTTGTGCCATTTGATGCTGTTTTTAAAAGTATTAAAGTTATAAGCATTGAATAGCGTTGAGCATGTTGTAACATTTGATGCGCTGTTTTTAAAAGTATTAAACTTACAATTATTGAATAGTGTTGAGCATGCTGTGACATTTGATGTGCTGTTTTTAAAAGAACATCCACTGCAGATGCATCAAAATATGTCTTCACATGGAAAAGGTTTAACCCTTTCCCTCATATGACAAATCTGCAGCAAATGACTTTGAACATATTTTGTCAAATAATAGAAAATCTCAATAATTCAATGGATAACCTATGACTAAAAGTGGAGAAGTGGAAAAGATTGTGACAAAAGGAGAAATTGCTCATTTTGAGTAATTTCGTCTTTTGTCACTATGTTTTCAAAAAGCTGTCTGCTGCAGAGGCGTCAGAAAGCATCTATATGAGGGAAAGGGTTAATACATTTCCAAATATAAACACTTCTTTTTTATCCTACTGCAGCAGAACCATTCTGATAGCAATACCACCAAAGGACCTATATTCAAACTCAGATATGAAGACTATTATTCTGTCAAAGTTTCAACATGCTCAATATTCATATTCCAACTTCGCCTAGATATCACCAAAACAAACATTCTGACAAAGTTCCAAACTGCTGAAGCAAAAATTGCGTCTCTAGAGTGTTAACATGATTAGTCTTCAATTAGGCCTAATTGACCTTACTTTTGACCAGAAAAGACCTGTATTCGAACTTAGCCAAGATATCATCAAGACAATTATTCTGACAAAGTAATATGCTCTATGCTCAAGTTTAAATTGCAGCTTCCAGACTGTTAAGATTTTCCTTCAATTTGGCCTTGTGACCTTGTTTTTGACCAAACATGACCCATATTCAAACTTGTCCTAAATATCACGAAGACAACAATTCTGACAACATTTCAAGCCATAATGGCCCTGGATTGCTCATCCTGAAATATTTCTCGAAGTGCACAGTTGGCTATTTAATGCTTCACCAAGAGGGCCCATTTGTTCAAGAAGAATTTTAATTTCCACAATAAGAATCTAGTGAAAATCAACCCTGCCCTTTATGGAAATATCTTGTTTTATACCAACTGACACAGCTTTTTCTCTATATATCTCTATGTAAATAAGGTGTATATCAAAATCCCCATGGTTCAAAATTGGCATTGTACTCAAAATCCCCATGGCAAAAATGACAGGGTATTCAAAATCCCCATGGCAAAAATGACAGGGTATTCAAAGGTGTTGAGTAGGGGAATTAGTTCAATTAGAAAACCGGACGTGCCAATATGTTTTCTTAGTTGTCTGCTGAAAACCTATGTATGTAGGAAAGGGAATATGCTAATATAAGCGAAATGAAAGACAAATGAAACTAGAAATACTGTGAGCAAAGCTCACTGAAGAATACCCCCCGCTCCCCTCCCAAAGCATCGGATACAATGGTCAAGTTTCTACGGTTTTAGGAGGAGTTGCGCTTACAAGGTATCACAGGAGTTTCTCGTGACCTCTTAGTTGAATTATCTTCCCTTGGAAGAATCTGAGGAGAAAAATCTTCCTTCATGCATATCTACATATAATGTGTAGCCTTCATATGCAGTTTGAATAAAATCTACTGAGCCCTTTAGGAGGAGTAGCGCTTACAAGGTATGTGCACAGGAGTCCCTCGCAGGTAACCTCTAAGTTGAACTAGAACTGTGAGTAAACTCACAAAGATACCCCCCGTTGCGCTTACAAGACATATGGACAGACAGACGGACAAATATATTTCCGACCAGGATAATCTTACTTCATGCACATCCTCAGGTTGTGTACTGCAACTGTGTAAAGTTTCATCAGAATCTGTCTCCCCTTGGAAGAATCCGAGGCATATGATCTTCCTTCATGCATATCTACATATGCGTAACCTTCATGTAAAGTTTGAACCAAATCCACTGAGCGGTTTAGGAGGAGTAGTGCTTACAAGAAATGCGGAGGTATGTGCACAGGAGTCCCTCGCAGGTAACCTCCAAGTTGAATTATCTCCCCTTGGAAGAATCCGAGGCATATGATCTTCCTTCATGCATATCTACATATGATGTGTAACCTTCATGTAAAGTTTGAACCAAATCCACTGAGCCGTTTAGGAGTAGTGCTTACAAGAAATGTGGAGGTATGTGCACAGGAGTCCCTCGCAGGTAACCTCTAAGTTGAATTATCTCCCCTTGGAAGAATCTGAGGCGTATGATCTTCCTTCATGCATATCTACATATCGATGTTTTGGAGCAAGACTGGTCCAAGTCACTTTTTACAAATTGTTCAGGAGAAGCAAAAAACTGATTATCTTCTTAAATAATTGAACAAAGAAGATGTAATTAAGCATATTTATACTTCAACCTTTGTTAATTTATGTTATATATTTATTTTTTTAATTTAATATGTCGAAATAGTGTTTTTGACACTTAGACCTATTTTGCGCTGAAATATTCAGTGCAAGACTAGTCTTACTTGAGTTGGACTTGTCTTTCGCTGAACATTCAGTGCAAGATAAGTCTAAGTTGAGTTGGCCTTGTCTTGCACTGAGAATTTATGTACAAAATGGGTCCAAGTCTCCACTAAACTGTTTCTATATTTGACTAAATATTTATAAACCAACATAATTATGTTTTTAGGTATTGACTCAACATCTTAGTTATAGAAATACATTTTTCAAATCAATAGTTTCTTTCTATTGATAAATATGAGGTGCAATTTTGCTGTTTATTAAGTAATTATCAAATTTGGTATCATGATTCTAATTACATATGGGCCACTCCATGGGAAAACCGGTGATAGTGACAGCATTTTCGATTTTGGGATTTTTACATGTTCATATAGTCCAACCTGTCTAGTTTTGCATGATATATATGTGGACTTCGTATGACACATATTGACGCCGTAATGGACGTCAATAATAGACGTGTGTTACTAATTGCTGAAATGACGTCGACGTCATTTTCATGATTATGTTCGACGCTCAAACATTTACGTCATTTACAGCAAAGTTATCCTTAATTGTATCAAAATGGTTTGAGTACATTTTAAGTCATGCAGCGTATAACTTCACCTGTAAAACTACTACATGGAATGGTAGTGCACTTTAAATCACGGCGTTTTGAACAAGATGTTAGGGTCGTGCTGAAATGAAAGTACATGTATGACATGGTGTTGGTATTTCCTGTGCTGCGCGAACAATAATTATACGTATCAACATGATTATTTGAATGCCGTCGGGTGCATCGATTGCTTACAAACTTGGGAACAAATCCGGAAAATATATTCAATCTAGATCTACTATATCGAAGGAATTGAATCGCATATATTTAGATTCGGCTTTTCTTATAGTAATCGTTTAACGAGTACTTATTTCAAATGTATCAAATTTCCTCAAACCTGTGTGGTTTGAGATTATAGCGACTTCATAAAGATCTGAGATCAGTGTCCGAGATCATGTCGGTGCACTACCAATTATCAATTGACAATAGTCAAACCAACTCTTTAGTACTCTTGGTTGTTTGGATAGTACTACGAAAGCTCCGGTCTGTCTGTGTTGTATAACTGAAGTGTTGAATGACATTTAACAAATAACAACAACAAACTTGCATCACAATCAGAGTAGGCCTAGTTATATAAGTAAATTTAATTTAACAAATGATGATATTTGTTACCATTTTCTCTTATTTAAATTCAGATACACAACATTCTGCTTTAATTTGTTATAATCAAACAACACTTGGTTCATTAGTGCAGGAAGACATGGCAGTTGGGATAAATAGATAACAACATGTTCAGGTGTGGTTTTGTGAAATAAAACATTCAGATCTGCATTATTCTGCATTCATGACAGCTGGTATAAATAGATAACAACATGTTCAGGTGTGTTTTTGTCAATTAAAATATTCATATCTGCAATATTCTGCATTCGTGACAGCTGTGACAACACAAGTCGATGTGTCATGCAATACCAAACCAACCAACAGAGATTTTCAATCAATACCGATTTCATTTATATTTCATACTTAAGTTGGCTTTTAAAATTTCTTTCAAACTTACTCTCAGGAAGAATGTAAAACTGCTTGGACAAGGGCGACCTTGACCAGACTGAACAAATGCATAAGCTTATCAGGATTTCATTTGTCAAAAATTCATGAAGATGATACTACCATATATATATGATATAGCATAACTCTACATCATGTCCTATGTCATGTACCATGTAACATCTTGATTTGGATGCAGAATAAATAAAAACCACCAGGCAGATCTTTCATGTTGGCATCATGTAAAAGTGTACACCACCGCTGCAAGGCGGCTTTACATTGTATTGAAAAGAAATAAATACCCTTTACATTTACAGACAGTCAGTTGCCTAGAATGAATAATGGGTTGAATATTGCTAGAAAATCCTCATAGTAAAAACTACATGTTATCACCGTATAAACAGAAGTATCGTTGAAAGTGCAATTATCAAACCTGAATCACAGGATACAGCATAAACCAAACAACTGGTCAAGATCCTAGCTTTCATCAAACTGCGTTTTCTCCATGGTTTAAACAATATTTAGAATCATTGTTGCTTTATGAATTCATTAGATTACAACATAAACAGTTATTCCAGGATTCTTCTTGCTATCTTATACAAACCATTTTGATATAAGATCCATTTCTCCATGATCTCAATCTGAGAAAAGACTGGTCTATGCAATCGTGTAATTGGATTCAAACGTAAACTTCTCGAAAGCATTGATAACTATATCTCCAATGGTTGAAGTTAAGATCATACTGAGATACGCGGATTGATCTAGATCTACACTGGTTCAATATGCCACGAACGTTTGTTTTTTATCTGGTCAAATAATTGAACAAGAGGCCCAAGAGGGCCAGTATCGCTCCACGGCCATAAGGCAAAAATCAAATCTCCAAACAGCCCTGCCCCCTAGTGGCCATATTTTTTACCAACCACCATGGCTTAAAGGAATCTTGTAGAGTGTCACCCAAGGAATGTTTCTGCAAAATTATTTGAAAATCGGCCTGACACTTTCGGAGGAGAAGATTTTTTAAGTTTTCACAATAGCCATATAAGGCAAAATAGCCCCACCCCATGGCGGCCATATTTTTGAACCAATCAACATGGCTTGAAGGAATCTGATAGAGGGTCACCCAAAGAACATTTCTACAAAATTATTTGAAAATCTGCTCAACACTTTCGGAGAAGAAGATTTTTTAAATTTTCACTATGGTCATATAGAGCAAAATAGCCCCGCCCTCTGGCGGCCATATTTTTCAACCAATCAACATGGCTTGAAGGAATCTGATAGAGGGTCACCCAATGAACAGATTCTACAAAATTATTTGAAAATCGGCTGAACACTTTCTGAGAAGAAGATTTTTTAAGTTTTCACTATGGTCATATAATGCAAAATAGCCCCGCCCTCTGGCGACCATGTTTTTCGATCAATCAACATTTCTTGAAGGAATCTAATAAAGGGTCACCCAAGGAACATTTCTACAAAATTATTTGAAAATCGGCCTGACACTTTCAGAGAAGAAGATTTTTTAAGTTTTCACTATTTTTTTCTTTTGGTTGCCATGGAAACCAGAATTATGGATGGATCAAAAAAAAATGAAGGAATTAAAGAGAGGACATTGAGAGGATGCTTCCTATGAAGTTTCAACCAAATTGGCCAAGTGGTTAGTGAGAAGAAGTCGTTTAAAGGAAAAAGTTTACGCACGCACGACGGACAATTCGCCATGACATAAGCTCGACTGGCTTTCAGCCAGTGGAGCTAAAAACGAAACTGAAAATGTGATAAATTGGCTTGTAATGTATTGTACTGTATGTATTTTTCATTTATACATAATCCATGTACATGTATGTAAGTCTATGAAAATTGAAACCCGATTGTTTATGGCTTTCACGAATGAAACCCGCCTCTTAAACAGATTATACATATTATATATCTTCTATTATAAATGCAGATTGATGTAGTACATGTAGAATGGAACAAACATATTTCCAGGTCAGCCTCCTGCAAGTGCAACACCGGTTGAGAAATTATTTCATGATCAATATTTCTTACAAATCATGTATTAAAGCATTAACGCAATATAGTACTAATAGCAACGTTTATCTGGAGTCGGTATGTTGTGTACATAATAGATTGAGCTGTTTTCTACTGTCTATGATGTTTTCGACAAGTGTATATTAAGATCTACCCGCACATACATCACACATGAGCCAGGTGTATACTGTTTGTCAGAAGTATAACAAAGGGTTCTACATATACACCTAGATGCGGATTAAATTGTATGGATTTGCACGCTGATCTGTTTCTTTAACGCTCGCAAATGCATGAAGGTTTGTTTTCGTTAAGCAACGCTCAGTTATACATCTATTATTGAATAATAATGACACAAAACAATATGTTTTGTATCTGCAATTTCATCCGATTCACACGGTTTTATTTCATAGACTTTTGTTTTTCTATGACTTTAAGTTCAACACCTTATTGAGGGCTATATATAGAGAATATTATGTCCCTGACGTAAGATATGAACTTTATCTGACGAGGTTGGGAGAATTGATAATTGGCGAGCCTTTGGCGAGACAATTATCCTTTCTCACAGCCGAGTCTGATAAAGTTCATGTCGAAAGTCAGGGACGTAATATTCTATTTATCTTGCATGTAAAATTATGTTTTCAGGTAAATCTACATTCATTTAAACTAGTTTTAATAAATAACATACAAAATTACAAAAGCCCATGCCTTGAATGACCTCACATAAAATAGAATGACGTAACGCGCGTGCATAAATCCGCGCCGAATTACATTGTGTACACACGACATACGGAAGCTAAATAGTTCCGACTTCAACTCCATATTTCTCGATTATTACTACTTAATTTGTATATCTGATGTGACATAATACCTTAAAATGGCAATATTAACTCGAACATATTCTTAGTAGAAGTGTAAGTATTGCGGATTGGCCGTCGCTTCAGTACACAAGATAGGTCAACACGTATGTCAACCGCCGTGTTTTGAAAATGAATAATTGTGTTGGATCTAAAAGTCAATGTATAAAGTTAGTTCAGGCTATGGAAGTTCAAGTAACACTCGAAATTTAAATACAGATGACTATATTCAAGACAAGTGTGATGCCTAGGCTTAGTCGGCGTTTAGATTGGAGAAATTCATTTTTGGACAAGGATACCGTCACTGTTGTGGGTAGACATGTCGAAGACACTTTACGAAACTTTTAGTTTTAAGAATGATCATTTAAACACTAGCTGTACGTAAATGATAAAGTTATTTAACAAGAAGAAACATTTTCTAGATATCTCGAATGCATAATGATTTTCTGTCGGAACTGCTGTATGAAAGCGGAATCCATGGGTAGGTGAGGCTGTTCGAAAACCCTTTCTCGTGGTAGAACACATACTGACGATAGAAATTAAACATTTGTCGTTTAACGTGGAGTCATTTAAGTGCATTACAATGACTTGTGGAAACATATATAGATATGCTTCTCATTATAGGACATTACGCGCTTCAGATTGTATTTAAACAAGGTTACCTATGAACTGATCACGTGAGAATAAACAGGTCTATGTATGCTACATTTTCAACGAAGAAAGAGAGTTCATCAAGTAAGACTGAACATGCAGATCCCGTGTGATTTATAATTTGCATTGTAAAATTTGTTGAAATGTAATTAAAACAATAATAACTTTATTTCTGATTGTTATTGTATGTTTGTTCATTGCTTTGACTGCTATACTATCAACATAATTGAGCCGTTCCACGATAAAAAACAACATTATGGATTCTGTGTAATGTATCGATCCAGACACTTTCCTTCTCAGGGGGATAGAGGTATTAAGCAATGATTCCTTAAACAGAAAATCCACAGGAGGCGAAACGTGTCTGTCCGGGTTAGCCTGCGCGGCATGCTGAGGCTGATCGGGTTCGATAATTTTCTGGTGGAACGGCTCATTTATATTTCAGAAAAAGTAGTTCCAGCGATTACGTCATTTCTAAAAATAAGTAGACTGATAAAGATAAAAGTTTATCATACCAGTAGACATGTAAACAAAAGGTTTATCATACCAGTGTTATACGTCACGTAATCTGCTCATTGCATGATAAATTATATTTACTTTTCGCAGATGCAGATAAACTTTTTTCATACAGTCATGTATAACATCATAGCAGCGTTAAAATATATTCAGTATGTATTTAAATTGATAGTTGATGGCAATGAATAGGTATTATATACACACAAATTTCACATGATCAAACCCCCCAAAAAAAAGAACGAAAATGCGTATGTGTCAATGGTAAAAACCATTTCAAGACAACCTCGGAAACATATTTTTAATTCTTAAACATAAATGGATCATTGAAAGGGGGAATATTCACACACTAAATAGTTATAAACATATTGATAGACAAATATATCTGTTTACTAATCTTACACGCTCGTGTTTGTTGGATGTTTTGAATTAATAATAAAGTCTTCTAATAAATTGGGCACAAATGACGTCAAACTTTGAGTGATGATTACGTAATTTCTTATGCTATGTCACTATCACCGTTTTTCTCATGGAGCGGCCCATATAATCTCATACCGATTAATTCCACCCAGAAAGAATCCGCGTAGCTCCCATGATGTGCAATACATTACGGGTGCCAGCATGTGCGCTGCACTAATGCGCACATGTTGCTTTTAATTTCTGAACATCCGACATACAGACTAAATTTATGCTATTCTCTGAATTGAGTTATTGGGTCCTTGTATCTAGAAGGGCCTTCACACAAAAAATCCCTCTATTAAACCTTCCTGCAAATGTTATTGTATAAAATAACTTGTTTGCTTAATCACAGCTCATTATTAAACCTCTCTCATTGACCTTCACAGGTCGGTTTACCCCACGTACCCATTTACATTTTCAGTACTCGCCATTAGCCATTTCCAATTACTGACTTGAGTCTACCTTACGACCTAAACAGTTATATATATAAAACCACAACGGTTCCCTTTATTAACTGTTTTTCTTGTATCTAAATTGTATTTACATGTAAAAGTCTCTCAAGGATGATCAGGTGCATGACTCATGTGGTCATTTTAAGGCCTTTTTGGACACGCATCGGACCTGCATTTCGTGCACTATGTGCACGCAGGATACGCCTTGTTCTCTCTGCAAGCCTTGGACTTCTTCCGCTTGGATGGAGCGCAATAAACTCAGAACGTATAGAGGTAGGAAAAGGTGCACCATTTCTAAGGAGTTGATGTCTACTTCCGAGAGTAGCTCGGAGTTTGACAGCTTCTCCGCTCTGTGAGCTCGAAGGGCAAGAGTGTTAGAGCTGTTCACTCTTCGCCCTTCCCTGGGTTTAGCCGGACAGTTGACTGTAGGTAGCCCTACTATTCATCAGTCTGGCCTCTACAGGTCATCCTTGCTCTCCTGGTACTGACTGATTACCGGGTAGGGATAGGGGTAGTGTGAGAAATCACCTACTTACCAAGGGTTTTTATATGCCACCGGGCATTGAGGATTGAGGCAATCTTCAGATTGGGCCCCAATAGTGCTAACCCCTGAATGTAGACATTTGAGTCTTACTTACAGGATTCCCATGCTTGACCGCAACCGGGCATTATTCACCACCGGGATTACTACCGGACAGGTGAACCTTTTCACACTAGTGTATGGGACAACGGTCAACTTTCCCTGTGAATTGGGTACTTGGAGTACCGGTCAGACCCTACACTGATTGAGACAAGTAGGATTTACACTCCTCCCCAGTCCGTCACAAACAGCGAGCTCATGGCCCCTTAATATGACCCTCCGGGGTCTTTTTTCTCCGAAAATGACCTGTTGGTTCTGCAACCGGTTAGAGTCAAGACCTCGCGACTGGCGAGACCCATCCCCCTTTCTTTATCTGACGAGGAGGCGGATAGATCAGGGTCAGTGCCCCTCTGATAGCGAGCCTTCTCTTGAGCCTACTCTTGAGCACTTGACTCCAAAGAAGGCCATTAATGAGGTCTTTTGGGTGATGTCTGCCTCCATCAAACTTTTTGGACGCCAAGGAGTTGACTGCGGAGGATTCTCATCCCCAGCTCTTGCTTCCACAGGCTAATAATGTGGACAGGCTACTCGAACAGGTCCAGGCCACCAGGTTGCTCGACTCTTGCATGTCAGTGTGGAGCGTACCTTCTTTGTCCAAGGAGAGTTTCCCGCTGAAGGTACTTGTCTTGAACGCTTCATCTCTAGGCCTGACCGCCCCCCA
This sequence comes from Serripes groenlandicus, assembly GCA_031761405.1. Classification (NCBI taxonomy): domain Eukaryota; kingdom Metazoa; phylum Mollusca; class Bivalvia; order Cardiida; family Cardiidae; genus Serripes; species Serripes groenlandicus. The sequence continues at coordinate 95,362,531 of JASEVX010000001.1, read as the reverse complement.
CTTCAGTAACAGTACCTCTGAAGGTGTTTGAGAAGTGGGAGGCCAGGGCGCGACTGGGCATCATGGTTTCGTTCCATAATGACCATTTCGCAGCAGCCCTGTCCCTTTTGCTCAAAGAGGAGAAGTTAGACAGTCAAGGCATTTCTAGAATTCTAGAAGCCTTGGAAAATGGAAACCGGCATCTGTTGGCCCTAAATTTACAGAGCTACAGAGCTGTTTTTCTCTGAGAGTAGACGCGACATTAAGTAATGGATTCTGAACCAAAGCGTAGTGAACTCTGTGTTCATATGTGTCGGGACCCCTCTTATGGATCTCTTCGCCACCAGGGTGAACCATCAGCTTCCACTCTATGTGTCCCCGATGTACGATCCTACACCTTAGGTATTGGACGCACTGACCCTCAATTGGAACTTTTTGTTAGGGTATGCCCGTCCATTCTTGTTCCGATTGTCCTACAGAAGATCCTGCACTCTCAGCCTTGCAGGATACTGCTAAATTAGTGCTATTAGCGCCATTTTGGCCCCAGAGGTCATGGTTCATCGAATTTCTGGCCTGCCTATTGGCCCTGCCTCTATGTGTTCCTATTCAGGACGACATACTGTTCCAGCAACCAGGTCGGCGCCTACATCCCAACCCGCTATGCTACACCTATACGTTATCATGCGTTCAGTCGGAGAGAAAAACAAATCTGAGAGGGTTGCCCTTTGCATAGCCGAATATATACACGGCAGTCCACTAGAATCGTCTATGATTCAAAATGGACAGTTTTCTCAGATTGGTGTACTACAAGGTCGGTTAATCCAGAGTATCCCTCTATGACTTGTCTAGCCAATTTCTTTCTTTTTTTTGCAGTCAGTACAATTGAAGGGTATCGTTCGATGCTTTTAAATACGCTTAAGTTCAAAGTAGGGGGAGAGAGTATTGGTTCTTATCCATTCCTCTCTGAGCTTATGCGTTCCTTTGAATAACAAAACGAGTTTTAACTCCAAAATGGGTTCTTTTGTGTGTATTTTGGTCTCTTACAAAGTCCCTATACAAACTACTGTCTTCTGCTTCTTCAAAGTCTTTAACTTTAAAGACAGTTTGCCACTGCTCGGCGTAGAAACAAGCTTTATGCCCTCTTTGTAGAGATGGATTTTCTCAGATTTAATCAATCTGATGGGTCAGTTACCCTTATTTGTCAACCTTGTTTCTTAGCTAAACACCAGTTGCATTCTATTCAACCTAAGCCTATCACTGTTCCTAGGCTGTCTGCGAAATGTGGCCACTCAGACTTAGACAGGGTTCTGTGCCTTCTCAGTTCTACCTTAAGAGAGTCAAGGGTTCTAGGGGCCGCAGAAAGCTTTTGTTTCTACCCCTTATAGGGGAAAAGGACATCTCGGCGGCAACTATTTCCCACTGGATATCCTCTGTTATTAACCCTTTCCCACCTATACACGCATTTTGACGCATAAGCAATTTCTCGTTTTGCCACAACATTTCAACTTTTTCAGTAATTATACCTACATTTATAGAGATTTTTCCAAATTCTTTAGTAGTGATTCTCATAGTCTTCAGTTGCAGATTTGTCATATGTGGGAAAGGGTTAAGTTAGCCTATACAGATCTTTCTGAGATTAGAGCCCTGTCTTCTAGCTTGGCTTTTTCTAACAATGTCCCACTAGAGGACATACGTATAAGCGCAGCGGTGTGGAATTCTCAGTCAACTTTCTCCTCCTTTTATCTGCACTCTTTGTCATAATAATCTGAAAACCTATTCTCTTTGGGTCCACTTGTGGCCTCTCAGAGAATCATAACTTAATCATAAGACCCACAAATTCTTATTAAACTCACAACTCGTTAATAACTGTCTAAGGTTACGATTTCTTTCTTGCCTTAGCTGTGTCCTTGTTGAGTTAAGTAGTGCTTAAAGCTTTCATAGATGGTTCCAGGTAGCTACGTTTATTCTTTGGGACCAAGTATTGTATTGTATGATCCCTCCCGGCCGGTATTAAATGACTGGTAACGTATTTTTGACATAAAAAATGAAGTTTTGAAAATAGTAACCATTGTAAGACAACTGTATGAAAAGTTTGTGGCAAATTTGCTGTAAACCTCATTACCTGAGGGCCTTTTTTTCCAGAAATTGGGAAGAGGCCTTAGCCTTTCATTTTGGGAAATTTTAGCGCGATTTTCGCTCAAATTGGGAAAAATTAGACATATAACATATGGCTATATAAATAGTCCTTTTTACAATAACTTAAAACTTTTGCTTTATATAATGCAATAAAACAATCACTTCACTTTACTTATTTTTTTCCGTTTTTTCAATTGGGAAGCCACCGAAGTTCGGCCCCAGTTATATAGGGCAAAAAAGCCCTGCATTACCATGGTAAAAGTTCAAATAAAAAGATAAAACTGTTGCAGCAAACTTGTTGCAAATTCGCAAATTCGCAAGAAAGTTTGCAGAAGGTCAATATTTTTGGTAAGGGAAGTCCAACTCATGTTTTGGAATAGAATTTAAATGCAAGACAAGACTAACTCTACTTGGTCTACTCTTGCATCTATGAAAATCAGGTTTAGCAGATAGACTGTTCTGTTACTTAGCAACAAATTAATAATAAGCCAGAAATAAAGGGTATTTCTTTGTGCTTTATTCAAATATGCAAAAAAATGATTTTGTGAAAAAAGAGACTTAGACCAGTCTTGCACCAAGCCATCGATATGATGTGTAACATTCATGTAAAGTTTGAACCAAATCCACTGAGCCGTTTAGGAGGAGTAGTGTTTACAAGAAATGTGGAGGTATGTGCATAGGAGTATAGGAGTCCCTCGCAGGTAACCTCTAAGTTGAATTATCTCCCCTTGGAAGAATCTGAAGCGTATGATCTTCCTTCATGCATATCTACATATGATGTGTAACCTTCATGTAAAGTTTGAACCAAATCCATTGAGCCGTTTAGGAGGAGTAGTGCTTACAAGAAATGTGGACATACGGACAGACAGACAGACGGACGGACAGACGGACGGATGGACAGACGGACAGGGTGATTCCTATATACCCCCCCAAACTATGTTTGCGGGGGGTATAACAATGAGTTTAAAAACTGTTATATCAAATAAACATTATTTGTAATTGCAATCAACATAAATCATATATATACTGCACTGTTTTTGTTCTATTTTAGCACATTTTCACAAAATCAAATTGCACTTCAAACACCGCGTTCATTTTATTCTAATCACATGTCCAATACCAGACAGAAACTTCTCAAGGGACTTGGCACCACTCACATACTGAACACAAAGGTATTTCAGCCTTTGCTGATGTGCCTCTGTGGCCTTCTTTACACGTTTCACCAAGGTCAGACCCAAGAATGTCAGCTGCCACCAGTGTTGCATCTTTTCCAAGAGTGTATGTCAAAATCATTTTCAGGGTGAGGGGATTTTGACTGAGGGGATTTTGAGTGTCTCCCCTTTTCCAATGCATTTCACTACAGTCCAAAGAGAAGGATTGTTATGTCCCACCAGATGTTTAAATGCATTAATCCAAGACTCGCACTGATTATTTGTTCACATAGTTCGAGTCAAAGTACTGCACCAGGCACTGCAGTTAATTATCATAAAAGATATTAAGCTATTATGCAATTAAGATAATTAACTAATCCAATTTAGGGGTATGATATCACAGAAATTCACCATGGGGATTTTGAATACCCCATTATTTTGGCCATGGGGATTTTAAATACCCTGTCATTTTAGCCATGGGGATTTTGAGTACTCTGCCAATTTTGAACCATGGGGATTTTGAGTGTCTCCTGGCCCCCAGGGAATGGCCAATTTTGAACCCAGGAGCATAATTTGAACAATCTTGGTAGAGGACCACAAAACAATGCTACACATATATAAGCTCTAAGCCTTTCAGTTTCAGACAAATCTCTTTGTAAAACATGTGACAGACCCAGGACAGGGCCAATTTTGAACCCCCTGCCATAGTTTGAACAATGTTGGTAGAGGATCACAAACAATCCTTCACACCAAACAATTACAAAGGAATGTCTGCTGCACATTGGTTGTATACGGATAAGCTTATAAGTAGATTTAGCTAAACAGCATAATGCTGTGGGGGGAAATGTATCATCTAATGATAAAAGTCCTTTATTAAACTGTTAGTGTTGTGCAATATTAATTCCTACTCAATAAAACCTTTCGCAAATGAAAACTTTGGTTTAATTGACTCCTCCTTCAAATGTACTCTAGTATCATAATTATCTTTAGCCATTACACAGAATATGCACTGAGGAGGAAAATTAACAAGCATATTAACCCTTTCCTACATACAACAAATCTGCAGCAGGCGACTTTGAAAACATAGTGACAAAAACCTGAAAAATCTCCATAAAACATAGCTTTATTGTTAAATAAAGTTGAGAAATTGTGGCCAAAGGAGAAATTGCTCAGCATGAGCAATTTCACCTTTGGCCACAATGTTTTCTAAAGTCGTCTTCTGCTATTGCATCAAAATGCATCTTCAGGTGGGAAAGAAATAAGCAATTACAGGATATAACATGTTAACCCTTATCCTACAAGTGACCTAGATAGAGGGACGTAAACAGGTCAATATCTCATTTCCAACTTGCAGACACAAAGTCACACATGAAAACTGTTGCAAACATTGTGACAAAATGAGCAATTTCGCATTTTGCCACAATATTTTCAACTTAACATTGTATGAAAAGGGTAAATTGATCCATTTGAGCATCCTCTCCTTTTCCTACAATGTTTTTTTATCTCAAAGAAATTATCTGATACAGAAATGTTGTATGAGGGAAGGGGTTAAAAGGTCAGTCTCAGAATGAAGTCTTTTCAATTCCACGAAAGGCTGTTCTCTCAATAAAATGGTCTTATCTCCAGAGAGATATGAAACCCAATTTATCAAACAATTGCAAGATTCCCGTCACTGAATTACTTTATTTTGCCAGTTTCAGTCAAACTTGTGAAAAGAGATCCAATTCCTGTGATAAAGGCTATATAAGTCTATAATGCATTCCTCCTAAAATTAATCAATGAAAATAGTCGGGATTTTGATGTTATGTGTTTTCCAAACAACTTCCCAAGACAAATCCCTTTTAACCATTCCCAAATACAGATGACCTGTGATAACAATAGGGAACACAAGTACCGAATGACACAATATACACCCATGGATGGGCAATAATATCTTCACCCAATTATATACACCTATCAACAGGCAATAATGTCTTCACCCAATTATATACACCTATCAACTGGCAATAATATATTCACCCAATTATATACACCTATCAACGGGCAATAATATCTTCACCCAATTATATACACCTATCGACAGGCAATAATGTTTTCACCCAATTAAATACACCCATCAACGGGCAATAATGTCTTCACCTCATTTAGATGAAAATCAAGCTCTGACCAGGTTGTACTTTCCTAAATATTTGTGACTAAGTTTGGTGCAGATAGGAGTTAGAAGACAGACAAAGCATTTTCAGCAAAATTAAACTAATTATTGACCATTTCCCACTTGCAGAAAATCTACAGCAGACAACTTTGAAAACATCTTGTCAAAAATATGGGAAGTATCTATAAATGAATGTATATCTATTAACCCTTTCCCACAATGTAGACACATTTTGACACATAATTATGCAGCAGAGGATCTTTGAAAACTTAAACATTGTGACAAAAGAACAAATTGCTCATGATGAGCAATTTCTCTTTTTTTCACAAGGTTTTCAACTCATACTAACATTTACAGATATTTTTCATATTCTTTGCCAAGATGTTTATTAAAGTCGTCTGCTGCAGAATTGTTGTATGTGTGAAGGGTAAAAGAGAGTTGATAACATTGAGGTGAAATGAGAAATTGCTCATTCAGAACAATTACTCCATTTGTGTTTTCAATTCTGCTGCTGCATATATGCAAAAACCTCTGGTAAAAAGTGGTAAAGGTTTCAAGGATCATGACTTGGAATTAAACTTATGCCTGTATACGTTTCCTAAGTTTGCTTTACCTCATACAAACTGCTATCTTTTTAAGTATCTAAACAAATATTACCATGTGAAAATAACTGATAAGGAAGATCTTCAAGTCAGAAGGATGCCTGTCACAATCTGTCAAGATCATAAGCTCAGACTTGTGTATGAACAGCCAAATGAGATGAGCCAATCAATGCCTCTTGACCTGTCACTATATATTTAACAAGCCAATCAATGCCTCTTGACCTGTCACTATATATTTAACAAGCCAATCAATGCCTCTTAACCTGTCACTATATATTTAACAAGCCAATCAATGCCTCTTGACCAATCACTATATATTTAACAAGCCAAGCAATGCCTCTTGACCAATCACTATATATTTAACAAATTTATCACTTTTATTTAGAAAAAACGGCTAGCTCAATATTGTAAGTTACTACATAATAATCTGACGTATTTGTTTGCAAACCAGTCTATAAATTATATTTAAGTCATTACTACACTATACATAACAAATGAGGGTATTAAACGCAAGAGCCATAATCTTGCATGGGCAGATCTGGCTGGTTTTCGAAATCAACCAAGCTCTCATCAATATTTAACTACTATCTTAGTTTGGTGAAGGTCAGATAATAAATGGAAGGTCTATTGTGTCTCAAGCTGTATTATAGCAATTTTGACAATTTCAAGGGCCGTAACCCAGTCATGAATCGGCGGATCTTGCTGAAAGGAACCGAGCTCTCATCAATATTTAACTACTATCTAAGTTTGGTGAAGGTCAGATAAGAAATGGAAGGTCTATTGTGTTCACAAGCTGTATTATAGCAATTTTGACAATTTCAAGGGCCGTAATCCAGTCATGCATGGTTTTCGAAAGGAACCAAGCTCTCATCAATATTTAACTACTATCTTTGTAGTAAATGGAGGCTCTATTGTGTTCACAAGCTATATTATAGCAATTTTGACAATTTCAACGGCCATAATCCAGTCAAGCAAGGGCACATCTGGCTTGTTAGTTCTAATCAATATTTAACTACTATCTAAGTTTGGTGAAGATCAGATAGTAAATGGAGCCTCTATTGTGTTCACAAGCTCTATTATAGCAATTTTGACAATTTCAAGGGCCATAATCCAGTCTTGCATTGGCGGATCTGGCTGGTTTGCGAAAGGAACCGAGCTCTCATGGATATCTAACTACTGTATAAGTTTGATTGAGATACAATCAAACTGAAGACTATCGCATTCACAAGCAATTGTTGACGGACGCACACACGGATGCACAGCCAACAGACACAACACCATCACATAATCTTTGGCCTTTGGCCAGTAGAGCTAAAAAGTAGTCCTTAGCATGTTAATTATGCGGAATTTTCACATGCCTTATCTACAGTCATAATCACTCCTTGACATCGGTCACTTTCCATTTTCTTCAATACAAAGTGAACGAATACAATATGAAAGTATGCATTAATAACCTATATATCACCAAAATACCCATTGTGACACAATTTCAGCGCAAAGCGGATGCGTCCCCTCAGTATTCAATCATCACAAAGTTTGGTTTGGTTATGAAAATAAATAGGCTTCTAGACCTTGCCATATACTAACTATATACCAAGTTTGGTTAAGATCGGTCGAAGGATGTTCAGTGTAGAGTGGTCACAAGGTTGTTGATATGGAATAGTTAGTCCAATTTTGACCTTGACCTTTAACCTATGACCTTGAAAATAAATAGGATTCTAGACCTTGCCATATACTAACTGTATACCGAGTTTGGTAAGATCGGTCGAAGGATGTTCAGTGTAGAGTGGTCACAAGGTTGTTGATAAAGTCCAATTTTGACCTTTAACCTTGAAAATAAATAAGCTTCTCGAAATTGCCATATACTAACTGTATACTAAGTTTGGTTAAGATCGGTCAAAGTATGTTCAGTGTAGAATGGTCACAAGGTTGTTACGGACAGACACACACAAACAAACAAACAGACAGTCCCATTACTATATCCCCATCGCAAACTTCATTAGCCGAGGGGATAACAAGCTCAAGTTAAAAATATGGCTTCCAGAATGTTAACAAGATTTTCCTTCAATTTGGCCTCATGACCCAGTTTTAGGCATATTTAAACAAGGACTTGATATCTTCAAATGAAATGTTCTGGCAAAATTTCAAGCTGTTGAAGCAAAGACTGCAGTCTTTGTGTAAACAAATTTCTCTTCAGTTTCGCCAAGTGACTTAGTTTTTGACCGGACATGACATTTATTGAAACTTAGCCTAGATATCATCAAGAGAGTTATTCTGACAAAGTTTCAACATGCTCAAGTTAAAAATGCGGCTCCCTGAGTGTTAACAAGATTTTCCTTCAATTTAACCTAGTGACCTAGTTTTTGATCCAGTCTTTAACTCGTCAAAGATTTGATGGAGATGTATGTTCTGATAAATTTTCATGAAGATTTGATGCAAAATATTGCCTGCTATATAGAGTGTTAACAAGGTAATTGTTGACAATGCGCAATGGACAGACGACCGACTAAAGTTGATCACAAAAGCTCACCTTGAGCAATTTGTGCTCAGGTGACCTAAAAATAAATTATCTTATAAACTTTATATCTAAAGTAAGGTACTATTAAGTATACTTTATATCCAAAGTCAGTTACTGAGTAACTTATCAGTAAGGGGACAGATTTCCCAACCTTTTCTTTCTGACCTTGAAGTGTGACCTTCAAATAAAATTAAGCCTTTCATGTCATGTGTAATCTCCTAATTGTCCTCTATGCAAACTCATGAACCAAGAGCTTATACTTTTCGAGTTGTTGCAAAATCAAGTTAAGGCCAGGTTTTAAACGTTTGACCTTGAAATTAGACCTTGACTGCCAACCAAAATCAAATAATCTCCTCATTGGGACTTATTAGTGTTATACCAGTTTAATATATGGTTTAATTCTGAGGTCAAGACATGATTCACACCTTCTTAACCCTTTCCAACATACAAGAAATCTGCAGCAGAAGACTTTGAAAACACCTTTGCTACAGTATGCAAAATCTCTATAAATAAAATATTGTTGAAAACATTGTTGTTTAAGGAGAAATTAATCGTAATGAGCAATTTCTCCATTACCTGTGTTTTCAAAAATCGTCGGCTGCAGATGCATAAAATGAAGGTGCGAAAGGGTTTTCATATTGAAACAATATTTCTTAACATATTCAAATATTATAAATAATTTTTAAAACATTTAAATGGAATGTAAATTAAACAAAGGTTTTTATGAGTGAATGAAAAGAATCTTATCTTGATCTCGGGTTATTTATCTATAACTGTATACCCAGCTTAAATAGTTTATTTAATACTAATTTTACCAGTATATCGTAGAAACCCCACACAAGACGCTGAAGTGGTAGAAAATCATCATCATTTACATCATTCCAGAGTGTTGATGAAACATGCAAAATGGATGTCACTACATCTTTTAACAAGATAAAGTTACATCTGTTTTGCTTGCCAGTTTATCAAAATGTGATCAACCGATAAATAAACAACGGATCCAAATTACTACAAATCTGTAGCAGACAATTTAAATCATCTAGAAATATGGATAATCTCTATAAATCTCTATAAGTTTATTTATTGAATAGAGTTGAAAACATTGTGGCAAATGGTGAAATTGCTAATCTGCTGCAGAGGCATCAAAAAGCATATATACATGTATGTGGCAAAGGTTTAAGTCAAGAACACATTGCTTGCCCGTTCATCAAAACTTGATAGATAGGTAACAGAGTCACCTGCTGCAGATTTGTGAAAATGAATCTGCATGTAGGAAAGGTTTAACACTTTTAAGAGAAGTTTCTATGTGGCTTGAGGTATAGTGACTTAACCCTTTTCCCACATACAACAATTCTGCAGCAGATGACTTTGAAAACATATTAACAAAAACATGAAAAATCTCAATAAAAGATTAAATGTTAAATAAAAGTTGAAACCATTGTGGCCAAAGGCGAAACTGCTCATCATGAGTAATTTTTTCTATGGCCACAATGTTTTCAAAAATCGTCTGCTGCTATTAGGTCAAAATGCTCCTACAGGTGGGAAAGGTTAAGGTCAGTAATCCTGATTACTTACTTTTGATAATCAGCGCTATCCGCCAGTATACTGTTGATTTTCTGGACTACAGCACTTGTCTTGCTATCGGTTTTCAATTTATTGAGCTCACTAGATATATAGTACCAAAACTCGGTAGCAGTTCTTTGCAGCTTCCGTCTGGCTACCTCATGTTGCAGCGACGGACCATCAGACACATCTGTAGTAACATAAAGGAAAATAGGTTGCTTTAACAATTAACCTGATATGATATTTTAACCCTTTCCCCACATACAGCAGATGACCTTATACAAAGGTTACAAGAGGGCCATGATGTTCCTAGATCACTCACATGAGTAGATGATTTGTCACAGCCCCTGGTGGCAACATACTTTGGGAAATCAATTTGCCTTTAGCTTACAATACACCAAAAACAATCCTTCTTTGTTTCCATGTAAATCGACCAGTTTCAGTCCTCTATTGTCACACTTTCTAAGCGTTTATCATGTAAAACACCATATATCATTACCTTCTAGCTTTAAAACAATCCAAACAAAATGTGGGGTCATGCATTATGCAAGAAAGAACTCACCAGGCGAAAATGTTAACCGTCATTTTGGACCAAATCAGACCCGGACAAAACCTCTACTTTCACTTTCAAACAAGGTCAAAAATACTAAAAGTGATCAAATCAATCATTTCCAGTGCATCTTATACAAACTCACAATGCATTTAAACTCAATGTCATATATTCAATACATTCTGTTGATGGTATACACTCATTTCTACGCAAACAAAGGTTTTTTTAGGGACTATAGTACTGTAAATCAGCAAGTCAGCGGATGTATTTAGCGTAATTTGACCTTTAAGCTATTTTGACATTAAGTCACCTAAGAATTATCATGCTTTTCTCGAAGGAGAAGATTTCAAAGATTTCACAGTTCACTATCAAGAGATGAATTGTCACTCATTGCCCCTGGCAGCCATGTTTTTTGATCAATTCATTTTGTGATTTCTTTTTTAAAAGAGGGTATCTTATGGAATATTCATGTGAAACTAGAAATATCACTGAAGGTGATGAATACCCCCAGCTGGTGCCTGACAATATACATATGTATGAGAAATTCAAGGAGCCATAACTCATTTAATAAATAATTCCAGTGCAACACGCCGACAATATGCACAACTAGGCTTGGTATCAATCATTCTTGTGAAGTTATATTGAATTCTGACCAAGGGTTGCTGAGAAATAGTGTTCACAAGAAATGTCCACAGACCAACGGACCGACAAACAAACCGACAGACCGTCAAGCGTGACTCCTATATATATACTATGTATCTGGGGGTATAATTAATCAAAAGCTGGCCTGTTGTTTCAGAGAGTATAGGACATTTAAAGAAATCATTGACACTACATCCTCCATGGCGGATGATGAACGGTGGAAACAGGGTGATCACAATACTAGTCTTTTAGCACAGGTGAGCTAAAAATACCAATAACTACCTAAACAGTAAACAAATTAAGAGAAAATCTTTGGAAGTAGAACAAGGATGTGGCAACACGCAGTGAAAGGTAATTACTTTAACAAATCAGAGAAATTTGTTAAAATTAGGAATTTCCTTTTTTTATCAGCGCTAACAAGACTTCTAATTGGATTCACAAAGACATTTATTTTTTTCCATTTTATCTTGCAATTATAGGAAAAGATGTCCTTAGAAATGTTCTCTTTCTGACTATCTCATCCAATTAAAGAAGTCATTTGAAATGTTAAACTCATTTCAAAATACATTTGGGTCTCCTACATCAATCCTTGTAAAGCATAACAAATCTTAAAAGAACTTTTATCACCAAATAGAAGAAAATCTGAGATTAAGTAAGGTACTAAACCTTTATCTTTGACAACAATTTTGTAGCAGAAGACTTTGATAAGATTTTTGCACAAACCTTGAAAATCCCTATAACTGCAAGTATAACTAGGGAATCTCAAAGCGGATGCATCCCCTCGCCATATACTAACTGTATACCAAGTTTGGTTAAGATCGGTCGAAGGATTGTTCAGTGTAGAGTGGTCACAAGGTTGTTACGGACGGACGCGGAATAGTCAAAGTTCAATTTTGACCTTGACCTTTAACGTATGAAAATAAATAGGCTTCTAGACCTTGCCATATACTGACTGTATACCAAGTTTGGTTAAGATCGGTCAAAGGATGTTCAGTGTAGAGTGGTCACAAGGTTGTTGATATGGGAAAATAGTCAAAGTCCAATTTTGACCTTGACCTTTAACCTATGCCCTTGAAAATAAATAGGCTTCTAGACCTTGCCATATACTAACTGTATACAAAGTTTGGTTAAGATTGGTCGAAGGATGTTCAGTGTAGAGTGGTCACAAGGTTGTTACGGACGGACGAGCAGACGAACGAACAAACGGACAGCCCCATTACTATATCCCCTCGCAAACTTCGTTAGCCGAGGGGATATTTATTGAATTGAGTTGAAAACATTGTGGGAAAAGGAGAAATTGCTTGTAATGAGCAAATTTTCGTTTTGTCACATTGTTTTCAATAGTTGGTTGTCACATGCAGAATTGTCAGAAAGTGTCTGTATGACGGAAAAGGATAAGTGCAAGATTTTGATTTGTTATCCCATAAATACTAAAACATTGTGGGAAAAGCAAGAATTAGTTACTTTTTTAACCCTTTCTGACTTGCAGACACATTCTGAAAGACTTGAAAACATTGTGGCAAAAGGAGATTTGATATATATGTTTACCAACATGTTTTTGAATGTGTCTGCTGCAGATTTGCTATATGTTGGAGAGGGTTAATGTGTATTTTTATTCTTTATCCCCCATTTTGTTCTTACTAATTTAGCATGTTCCTCAAACAGACAACACCTGATGCCACTGCAGTAGCCGAGGAAAAGGTAAAGAACTTTCATGTTTCTATCAGCAGCTTTATTGGCAAAGTACTCTTAATATGACAAGACTAGTTCAACTAGTTCAATTCATGTACTGATTGTTTGATTTTTACGCCGCTTTCAATGATTTTTCAGTTATATCATGGCACTTCCTGGCTAAGTTACTGATCCATTTATCCTAACACCAGCCAGTCAGTTGTAATGCTAACCCCGCAACTTCATTTTTAAAGTCTTTGTTATAACTGGCTGGGGATAGGCGGTCTCAATTCATGTACAATGAAACACAAAATTTTAAGTATCAAAACATTATGAAACAAGTTGATTCGTGGAATTGAGATCCCCTGCCAAAATAAAAATTGTATACTAGTTCCTAAACTAGTGACCTAGTTCTGGACCTTGCATGGCCCAGTTTCAAACCTGACTGGAAGTTGATGGATATAAATTTTCTGATGAGTTTTCAAAAAGATTTGATTAAAAATGTGGCCTGTAGTGTGTACACAGGGTTTTTCTAAAATTTGACTAAGGAACCAAGTTATTTACCCTATGTTACCAAGTTTCGAGTATTTATAAACCCGAGATGGAGATGAAGGTTCTGTATTTCATGATAATTGGATGTTCAATGTTGCCTATCGAATGTTCACAAGGTAATTGGGATATAAATCTTGCATGATATACAGTACATAACCAGTGAATATTAGTTCAATACAACATTGTTGAGCAATTTTATTGAAACTTGCAGTCTGACATTTCCCTTTGTTGGTTAAGATTTCTGTATATTTTTAATCAAACCCATTAAACCATGCTTTAGATATGGCTCTGGACAGACGGACAGAAAGACAGAGGGACAACGCCAGTTCAATATCCATCTGCCTTCAGCAGGGGGTTAATATTGTCACAAAAGATGCATAAAAATAGAGGAAAAGGGACAAAATTCCCATTAATTTGAGAAATCAATCTGGCCGACTACAATAAAATCTTATGGCATGTAGGTCATACAAGGTTTCTTATAACTTTTTTATTGATAACCATTACTACAGATGAGGGGCGTATTTCATGTCCTTTTACCCTTTCCCATATAAAAGAAATCTGCAGCAGACGACTTTGAACACATCTCAATTAAGAATCTTTATAAGAAAAGAATAATTATTGAAAAGAGTCCAATGTTTTGAAGTCTTCTGCAGTGTCAGAAAGCAGTTGAATGTGGGAAAGGGTAAATATTATTTGGTCTCCATGGTTTGGGAACTGAAAATAATCGTCTTGGTGAGACAATTCTTTAGAGTACCAAAAATACAGCTTGTAAACTTTTTTTAAAGAAAAAATAAAATACAGGATATTGTTTGTAACAATTCCAATTATTAGAAAGCAAATAAAATACTACTGCTGCAGTGTTTAAAGTCGTTTAAGGTATAAAGAATCCTCACTGTATTATCAATCTAGTACATAACGAAAATGAAAAAATTGCTAGAATGATGAAGTGATCGAGTGTGGCATGTGTGCGTTCGAATGTTTGTGAACATAATTATGTGTGTCTGTTTTGAGTAAGTTTTATTATTTTATGTTGGTTTTAACGGTAAGACCAATATAAATTTAATTTGAAAAATGTTTTGTTTGATATCATTAAAGATTGTCGTGAATTTTTTTAAGCATGGCGTCAACTGTACTTTTCCTGTTTGCTATCTCCCAAAGATAGGAGAACTCTTGTTTGAACAGTAAAAATATAGGGTTAAGTTGGGTAGTAAGAGATATATGATTAATTCTTTCTCACATACAAACAATCTGAGGCAGATGGCTTTGAAAACATCAAGGCAAAAATATTGAAAATCTTTTAAGATGTAAAAGAAATTATCGAGAGGAGTTGAAAACATTGTGGCAAAAGGAGAAATTGTGCATCATGAGCAATTTGTCAACCTTTTGTTTGATTTGTTTAACGCCCCTTTCCCACATACAGAGGCTTTCTGACACATATGTCGCGGACAATTTTTGAATATATTCAATAATTGAAACTTCATTTAGAGAAGGTTTCCTTATTTTTGACTAAACTAGAACTATCACTGAATGTGATTAATACCCCCGAACGTCGCCCTGATAGGAAAGGTAGTGAAATATCAAGAAACCCTCTCTTAAATTCCAACTTGTAGTTTTAAAGATAACCTCGGGACAAAAAACAGTAAGAAAGGGCGATGAAAATTATTCTACGAACAAGAAAATATAACAAAGGGCAATAAATCTGTAATTAGCTAAAATAGAGTTATGGTTCTTGTTCACTGCACTTCCTCTCAATGTTTTGTATAGTGTAAAGTTTTATTAAATTCTATCCAATAGTTTTGAAATTATTCTACGCTCAACAAAAAGTAACAAAGGGCAATAACTGTAACAATGTAATTATGTAAATTAGAGTTATGGTTCTTGTACACTGCACTTCCTCTCATTGTGCTCTACCATTGTATGCAGTTTTATTAGATTCCATCTACATGTATTAGTTATTAAGTAATTCTCTGGACAAGAAAAGTAACAAAGGGCAAAAACTCTGTATTTAGGTAAAGTAGAGTTATGGTTCACCGCGCTTCCTCTGAATGTATTGTATCATCGTATGAAGTTTTATTAAATTCCAACAATTAGTTTTAAATTTATGCTCCGGACAAGGAAAATCGCAGACCAACCGACCACAGGGTGACTCCAATATACCCCCTCTAAACTTCGTTTGTCGGGGTTATACTGATTTCAAAGTCATCTGCTGCTGATTTGTTGTATGTGAGAATAGGTTATTGCTGCTTCCAACAGTATTTCAGTTATAACAGTGTTTCCTGTGTAAATTACCTTTACTACCAGTGAATCTACCGACTTGAACCGGTCACAATGCTTTTTTCAAACCAGACAACACTTTTATATCAGGTAAATATTTGATCCTTTCCTACATACAACAAATATGCCATGGTGGACTTTGAACATATTACCAAAATTCTCAATAAATGACACCATTTAATAGAGATTAAAAAATTTACGCAAAAGGAGAAATTACTCATCTTATCTTGAGAATTTTTCCTTTTGCGACAATGATTTAAAAAAGTCGTCTGCTGAAGGTGTCAAAATGAAAGGGTTAAAAGGTTTCAGATCAGGTAAATATTTAAAAACTCACTATGCCTTAAGGACAATTTTGAAAGTTCCTCTGTGGCCCTCTCTAGTCGTTCCTGTAACAGTTTGATGTCTTCCCTCTCTACTACCCCTTGGTTGGTTTTTCCTCCAGCACTCAGCTTTATGTCCCTGCAATAAAATTGGACTGTTTTAGCCTTTTTACCCTTACCCACATACAGATGCAGTTTGACTCAAATAATAATAATACTTTCCATTAAAGAGACTTACAATATGTTTGCCAAGATGTTTTCAAGGTCATCTGAAATGTATCACAGTATGAGAGCCAATACTGAATCATTTTGTTCTCTTGAGTAAAATATTCAATAATCCCCCCAAACCAAAACAACTTCTTTGAACACAAGATAACGAGTTTTAAGGGTCCCATTTTCTGTTCAGCAAGAAATTGTTTAAATTTCCTCAGTTTAACGAAATTGCACTTTTTTTTTAATTTAATTTTTTTTTGTGCTTATTTTGTGAAACAAATACCAAGAAGACAATTTACAAAATTAAACATTTATTCAACCTTTGTCATTTTGTTAATTCATGCCTTTAAGGGCATTATTCAAATTATCTCATCAATTTTTAGTTCTTTTATTCCTCCCTTAATCGTCTTCCCTTTTTCTACATTTTTTGCTACTATGTATCATGCATCTGCAGCAGACAACTCATGCCAAAATGTTTCAACCCTATCCAATCCTTATACTTCAGTTTTAAATTTTGCCTAGATGATTTAAAGTTCTCTGCAGAAGATGTGTTGTATTATATGTGATAATGGTTTAATTGCAAGTGATTTTATCAAACACTAAAATTACCACAGACATACTATAACCCTTTCCCATTTGAAGATGCTTTCTGACGCATAAGACGCAGACGACTTTTGAAATTATTTTTGCAAAAAGTGAAATTGATCATTATGATCAATATAATGATCAATTTCTCCTTTTGCCACAAAGATTTCAACTCTATTCAATAATTATACTTTCATTTAAAGAGTTATTTCCTATATTTTCACCTTTATGTTTTCAAAGTTGGAGTCTAAATGCATTGCTGTCAAAGCATTACATACAAATACTCAAATAACTCTTTCCCATATACAAACAAATCTGCAGCAGAAGCTTTAAACATATGGACATTCTTTATGAAGAATAATATCATTTTAGAACAGAGAAAACTAGAACTATCACTGAAGATGATAAATACCCCCTAAACAGCACCTTGACCTACACCATAATTTAATAAGTAAAAGGGGCATAACTCTGTAAAATAACATGCAATTGTAACCTCTTTAGGATATGCACATCTCCTCTTGGTATAGAAGCTTCATGTAAATTTTATTGAATTCCACCCAGTGGTTTGTAAGAAATAGGCCGGACAAAATATGGCTTTCAACCGACCGACAGACAGACAGCCCGACACAGTGACTCCTATATACCCCCTCTTTTTCAAAGGGGGTATAATAACACTGGGGAAATGAGAAATAGCTTTATATATGTAGGCAGACAGAGACTTAGACATGCCTCAGATTTTAACCCTTTCCCACAAACAATCTGCAGCAGACTATTTTGAAAACATCTCGGCAAAACTATGAAAAATCTCTATAAATTGAAAATATTGTGGCAATAGTCGTCTGCTTTAGATGCCTCAAAATGTGTATGTAAGTGGGAAAGCATTCAAGTTTGCACACACCTAATGACTCCTTTTTGCATGACAAATGAATATAATTCTCTAGTCTCACAACTAAATTAAGAGACAATTAAGAGTTCTTCAATTCATGGCAGAGCTCAATCATTGATAAAAAGTAATGTCTTGTTCACATTACATCACAAGACATTATCTAATATTTTCCTTCTTTGAACCCTTTCTCACATACAACAAAACTGCACCAGACACCTTTGAACACATCTAAGTAAAAATGTGGAAAATCTCTGTCAATGAAAAAACACACGTTTGAAAACATTGCGATGAAAAAAGAAATTGCGCATCATGGGCAAACTTGTTTTTGCCACAATCATGTCAAAAGTCATCTGCAGCAAATGTATCTGCAAGTGTTACACAGGGTTCACCTTGTTGCAGTTAACGGAGAAATTGCAACGAACGATGTTTCCAACCCTATTCACTAAAAAAATTAAGTTCAAGTAACATTTGCCAAAACATTTTCTAAGTTTTCATTGCAGATTTGTTGTATGTGGGAAAGGGATTAGATTTGTCTGGTACACAGGTACAATGAAAGTATAATAATTGAATGTTGTTGAAAACATTATGGCACATTAGGTTATAAAGAGCAATTTCTTCATTTGCCACAATGTTTTCAAAAGATGGCTGCTGCAGATGAGCAATTGTATGATGTGGAAAAAAGTTTAAAATATCTGCATTTCAATTTGATGAGCTTTTATACTGAACAGAAAAAGACAATAAAATACAAAGAACATGCCATCAGAACTTCAGGAATTGGTGTTCATGTTCCTTCTATGTTTAAACTTTTGGGCAAAGATTCATTTTACACTAAAAGTCTAAAATAGCTTTTGAGAAAATTGTCTGGCATCAAATATATTGGAAAATTGTTTCAATTCGAGAATCTATGAAACAGACAATAACTTACAATCAATGCAATTGATGTCAGAAGAAACGGAAAGCTGTTATTGTTCTACAGAGAAAACTACCATATATAAATAACCAGCTAAAGTATTACTTTTTTTATACAAAGTACAGAAGTTTTCTTTTTGGTAAGGAAGCAGCTATAGAAGCAGAGTAACAGGATCCACATTTGGACCATTTCCACATTGCAGATGCATTATAAATATATGCTTTCCAATAGAATTTGGCAGTAAATTCCCATATGACAAAACCTATAGAATAATAAAATGGGATGGTGCCGGTGCCCGTCATTTTGGGAAATGTTCACAAGATTTTGACCAAATTGATAAAAAGAGTCATACAATGACAGCATTTGTAATGCAATAGAACTTAACCCTTTCACACATACAACAAATCTGCAGCAGACGACTTTGAAATCATCTAGTCAAAAATACGAAGTCTATAAATGAAAGTGTTATTATCAAATAGAGTTGAAAATATAGTGGCAAAAGTAGACATTGATCATTATCACAATGTGCTTAAAAATCATCATTCTGCTGCAGATACATCAAAACGTGACTGCAAGTGGAACAGGTTTAACCCTCTCGCTCATATAGATGCTTTCTGACGCCTCTGCAACAGACAGCTTTTTAGAAACATGGTGACAAAAGAAGAAATTGCTAAAAAAAGCAATTTCTCCTTTGGTCACCACGTTTTCAACTCTATTCAATAATTGTACTTTTATTTAAAGGGAGTTTCCAAAAAATTTCGAGTATGTTTTCAAAGTCTTCTGCTGCAGATTTGTTGTATGTGGGAAAGGGTTAAATGGTGAAATAAGATCATAATGTCAAGTATTAAGCTTCAATCTACTTTTAAACATTGGTGTAAAAACAGAAATATTTTTAACAAGAGGGCCATGATGGCCCTGGAATCGCTCACCTGATTTTTTTTTTCACTTTAGCTATATAAGCCCCGCCATCTGGCGGACATAGTTTCCGACTAATCGACTTGGCTTGAAGGAATCTGATAGAGGGTAACCCTAGGAACATTTCTACAAAATTATTTGAAAATCGGCCTGACACTTTTGGAGGAGAAGATTTTTTAAGTTTTCACTATAGCCATAAAAGGCAAAATAGCCCCGACCCCTTGTGGCCATGTTTTTTGACCAATCAACATGGCTTGAAGGAATCTGATAGAGGGTCATCCAAGGAACATTTCTACAAAATTATTTGAAAATCAGCCAGACACTTTTGGAGGAGAAGATTTTTTAAGTTTTCATTATAGCCGTATAAGGCAAAAAAGCCCCGCCCCCCCTGGCGGCCATGTTTTTCGACCAATCAACATGGCTTCAAGGAATCTGATAGAGAGTCACCCAAAGAACATTTCTACAAAATAAGTTCAAAATCTGCCAACCAATTTGGGAGGAGAAGAATTTTGAAGTTTTTTTCATTTCGTTGCCATGGAAACCAGAATTCTGCATGGATCCCAATAATTTGAAAAAATTCTGGTGAGGTCATTGAGAGGATGCTTTCTGTGAAGTTTCATCCCAATTGACCCACTGGTTACTGAGGAGAAGATGTTGAAGATTTTTTAAGTTTTCACTATAACCATAAAAGGCAAAATAGCCCCGCCCCCTGGCGGCCATGTTTTTCAACCAATCAACATGGCTTGAAGGAATCTGATAGAGGGTCACCCAAGGAACATTTCTACAAAATTATTTGAAAATCGGCCTGACACTTTTGGAGGAGAAGATTTTTTAAGTTTGCACTATAGCCATATAAGGCAAAATAGCCCCCCCCCCCCCCTGGCGGCCATGTTTTTCGACCAATCAACATGGCTTGAAGGAATCTGATAGAGGGTCACCCAAGGATCATTTCTACAAAATAATTTGAAAATCGGCCTGACACTTTCGGAGGAGAAGATTTTTTAAGAATTTTGAAGTTTTTTTCATTTTGTTGCCATGGAAACCAGAATTCTGCATGGATCCCAAAAATTTTAAGGAATTCTGGTGAGGACATTGAGAGGATGCTTTCTGTGAAGTTTCATCCCAGTTGACCCACCGGTTACAGAGGAGAAAATGTTGACGGACGACGGACGACGGACAACGTACGCCGGACATAGGGCAATCACAATAACTCACCCTGAGCACTTCGTGCACAGGTGAGCTAATAAAATAAGAGGTCACAACTTCAGAATATCTATTTAGTATTTTTTTTAGACTCTTTTACAAGAAAGCATTTTTCCCAACTGGAAATTCATATTTAACAAGTGTCTCACAGGTGTCTCAACCCTTTCCCACATATAGCCACTTTTGAACACCTCTGCATCAGACGACTTCTTAAAAACATTGTGGCAAAAGATAAAATTGCTCATCATGAGCAAGCTTTACTCCTTTTGCCACAATTTGTTCAACTCTATTTAACCCTTTCCCTCATATAGACGCTTTCTGATGCCTCTGCAGTAGACGACTTTTAGAAAACATAGTGACAAAAGAAGAAATTGCACAAAACATGCAATTTCTCCTTTTGCCACAATGTTTTCCACTGTTTGTCATAGGTTATCCATTCAATTATGGAGATTTTCTAATTTTTGACAAAATACGTTCAAAGTTGTCTGCTGCAGAATTGCCGTATGAGGGAAAGGGTTAACAATTGAACAGTCTCATTAATGGAGATTTTTACTGTTTTTTCCTGGATATTATCAAAGTCATCTGCTGCAGATTTGTTGTATTTGTGGGAACAGGTTATATAGAAGGTAAGTATGCCCTGTTTAGGTAATCTTATTCCTGACTTGCTTTTTTGGTTAAAGTTAGCCACATTAAGAAAAATCTAAAAAATGTTTGGAAAACTGGAAGCCAAATATAACTAGAACTGTGAGTGAACTCACAAAAGGATACCCCTCGTCCCGCGCTTACAAGACATATGGACAGACAGATATATTTCCGACCGGGATAATCTTACTTCATGCACATCCTCAGGTTGTGTATTGCAACTCAGTGTAAAGTTTCATCAGAATCGGTCCATCCGTTAAGGAGGAGTTGCGCTTACAAGACATATGGACAGACAGACAGACGGAAGGACAGGCTGATTCCTATATATCCCCAAAACTTGTTTGTGGGGGGTATAATTATAGATAAAGGGTTGAAAACACTGCTGGAAAACAAGAATTAAATTTATTGCCTGTTTTTATGTTTTCAAAACTGTTCTGCTATAGAGACGCCAAAGTCTACTGTTTCACGGAAATGGTATGGAAATTCAATCAAGCATAATTAGAGGGCCAAATGGAAAATTGCACAATCATACAGTATGCCAGTCTGCTCTTAATAAATCATTTGTCACCAAACCAGTCAAGCTCATATTTCCAATACAGTATCTATCAACATCTGTGAGTCTGAAATCAATTACTCAAGTAACTTAACCCTTTCCCACAGTAAATCTGCAGCAGACAACTTTGAAAACGTCTAGGCAAAAGAGGAACACTTATTAAAAGAGGAAAATAAAATAGAGGTGAAAACATTGTAACAAAAGGAGAAATTGCTTATTTATGAGCAATTTCTTCTTTTGCCACAATGTTTTCAAAAGACGTCTGCTGCATCTACATGTGGCAAAATTTTACTCTCTTCCCAAACACAGACAATTGTTTTCTTTTGACAACTGTTGGAAGCATTGTTGCAAAATGGGAAATTGCTCATAAATAAGCAATTTCTCCTTTTGTTACAATGTTTTCACCTCTATTATACTTCCATTTATAGTTATAGAGATTTTACTTATTTTAGATATTTTCAAAGTCATCTGCTGCAGTTAAGTTGTATGACGGAAATGATTAACATTGCTAACCACATTTTTCCATACTCGGTTAATTAGTGTAACCATGACAACTAGAATGTGTTCATTTATACTGTCTAATAATGAAGTGCTTACATCAGAATTGATTGTCACTTAATTGACATGGAATTTAAGTCACTACTATATCTCATTTCATGAGCAATTTATACTCGCAGGAGTATCTCTGGCGTTACTCAATGTATGCAAACATAGCCAAACATGCAGTGATGGAGATGAATATTCCCAAAAAGATATATTAACCCTTTCACATGTGTAGGTAAATTAAATGCATAATGATGCAGCAGACACCATTTGAAATCGAGTAGAAATTGCTCTTATAGAACTGTATTCAAAGATATAACTGTCATTTTTCTGAAATTTGGCATTTAATTATGCAGATGTTTTTAATGTTGCCTACTGTAACCTTGTTGTTGGCAAAAAAGGGTTAATCAAATCCCTCTAGTCATGCTCAATAGACATATAACCCAAAAATTATATTCACATATATATGGCTTGGTATTGTTTTGTTGGTGTTTACGCCGTTTTCAACATTATTTCAGTTATATCACGGCGAGAGTTCACTTATTCATGATCCCTGGGTAAAGAAACCAGTACTAGACTAAGTAAGGAAATGTGTCTTGACCAAGTGCACTCCACCATGATCACAGTGCCGTGACTGTGCATCGAACCCGGGACGCCCTGTTCTAATTCCCGACGTTAACCACTCAGCCGCGACGACACATATGGCTTGGAATGTAACAACAAGACTGGACTGGACTTTTCCCCCCGAGTTATATAATGTGATTTGTCAGTCAGGTAAGCTAATACAAGACAGATGTTTGACGCAAAGCATCAACAAGAGGGTCATGATGGCTCTAGATCGCTCACCTTACTTATACAATGTACTGCAATGCAAAACACATCAAGACAATTATTCTGAATGCAACCTCTACAGTGTTAACAAGATTTTCCTTCATTTGGCCTAGTGATCTATATTTTTTACCTGATATGACCCATATTCCAACTTGGACTAGGTATTATCAAGACAAAGTTTCAACTTGCTCAAAGTAAAAAATGCGGCCTCCAGAGTTTGAACAATATTTTCCTTTATTGACCTTATTTCTGACCCAATATAACCCATATTCGAACTTGACCTAGATATCATTCAGCTCAACATTCTGACCAAAATGCGGCTTCTACAGTGTTAACAAGATTTCCCTTCAATTTGGCCTAGTGACCTAGTTTCTGACTCAATATGACCCATATTCGAACATTACCTAGAAATATTTAAGACAAACATTCTGACAAAATTTCAACCTCTAGAGTGTTAACAAGATTTTCCTTCATTTGACCTAGTGACCTACTTTTTGACCCAACATGACCCATGTTAGAACTTGACTTAAATTTAATCAAGACACACATTCTGATAAAGTTTCAACATGCTCAAGTTGAAAATGTGGCCTCTAGCGTGTTAACAAGATTACCCTTCAATTTGGCCTAGTGACCTAGTTTTTGGCTTAGATATCATTCAGCTCAACATTTTGACCAAATTTCAAGCTGCTGAAGCAAAAAATGTGGCTTCTACAGTGTAAACAAGATTTCGCTTCAATTTGGCCTAGTTACCTAGTTTCTGACCCAATATGATTCATATTCGAATTTGACCTAGAAATTTTTAAGAAATCATTCTGACAAAATCTCAAACTGCTGAAGCAAAAATTATTAACAAGATTCTCGTTCAATTTGACCTAGTAACCTAGTTTTTGACTGACATGACCCATGTACGAACTTAACCTACATATCATCAAGACAAACATTCTGATAAAGTCTCAATATGCTCAAGTTGAAAATGTGGCCTTCAGAGTGTTAACAAGATTTCCTTTCAATTTGACCTTGTGACCTAGTTTTTGACCTCATGTGGCCCAGTTTCGAACTTGTCCAAGATTTGATGGAGATAAATGTTCTGATAAACTTTCATGAAGATTGGATGCAAAATGTAGCCTGTAGAGTGTTAACAAGAGCAAATGTTGACGGCGCACTATGGACGACGCACAGACGACGGACAAAATGTGATCACAATAGCTCACCTTGCACTTCGTGCATAGGTAAGCTAAAAAATAAAATTTTATTATTTAGAAACAACTCCTCTTGTCTACAGCATGATTTACCGCTGAACAACTCTGAATAAAACATGTCAAGAAATATAGTAATACTTATAATCATAAGCTAAATGATTTGGAACCTAAAAGCTTTTTGACGGATGATTTAATAATTGTCAATATGACAGGACAAGATAGGTTTTTAGGAAACATGTCTTCAAATCTCCCATCAAAGTAGCCATTTACATTTATATTACATTGATTCATAGTAAAATGAGCCATTCCACGAGAAAACCAAAATTATGGACTCTGCGTAGTGTATCGACCCACATCAGCCTGCGCAGTCTGCACAGGCTTATTCGGGCTGACACATTCCGTCTCAGGGGAATAGAGGTATAGAGTAATGATTCCTGAAATAGAAAAACCACAGGAGGCGAAAAGTGTCCATCAGAGTTATACGGCTCATACAGGTCGTTACATTACGCCGAGTCCATAATGTTGGTTTTCTTGTGGAATGGCTCATATATCAGAATGATACAATTCATATTTCCTGGTATGAAATATCTTCTATAGGAAGATATATAATATTAACGCCATATAATGACGTTGCAGCTTAACACTTTTCCACATATAGGTGCTTCTGAGGCCTCTATAGCAGACGACTTTTGAAAGCATTGTGACAAAAGGATAAATTTGTCGCAATGTTTTCAACTTTTTCCAGAAATTATACTGTCATTTACTAAGATTATCCATATTTTTCATTTGATGTTATCAAAGTCGTCTGCTGCAGATTTGTTGCATGTTGGAAAGGGTTAACACTTTGACTGCTGGCAGCGATTTTGTGAAGCTGTGCCACCAGAGGAGATATACTATTGGCTGCTCAACTCAATATTTTCATCTTGACATTCCTCTAGATGGCTATGAATTTTTCCAAATACAAAGCATGACCAATCCATCAAAAATTCTGCATTTGAAAGGGTTAATTGAGATAAGTTTTTCCTGTTCAGAGCACCACAAAAAATACTTCTATGACAAAATACTGAACCAGTTTGGAGCAACGAATGCAATTTACATCAAAAATCATAATACATATTTCATAATTTGATTTAAATAAGGTCATAACTTGTATCTTATGTTCTAAAATCCCTTTTTGATTTTTAACCAGTTCCCATATGAAACAAATCAGCAGCAGACTTTTAAAACAAATACATACAACTATGGAATTAAGTTTCTCTTTTAATAAAGGTATAATTTTTTAAAAAGTTAAAAAGATTGTTTCAAAGTGAGAAATTGCTCATTACAATGTCTCATTTTGCCATCAAAAAGGTTTTGAGAAGTTGTCTTTAACCTTTTACCTCATATAGACGCTTTCTGACGCCTCTGCAGCAGACGGCTATTTGAAAACAGAGTGACAAAAGAAGAATTCTCCTTTTGCCACAATGTTTTCTACTTTTTGTCATAGGTTATCCATTCAATTATGGAGATTTTCTATGTTTTGACAAAATACGTTCAAAGTCGTCTGCTGCAGAATTGTTTTATGAGGGAAAGGGTTAAGTAGGGAAAGTTGTAGGTATTCAGAAGAATTGTTTCATTTACTCCTCCTTAACTAGACCTCTGGTTTACATTTGCACTTTAGACACAGGAATTCAGTCCTTAATGACACGTACCTGCAAACAAATTCAATTGTTTTGTTTTAATGTTTTAGATTCACTCATGGAATGAATTATTGTTGTTTAAAAAGATGATAAACAGATGATCACAAATAACTTACCGGAGTTCATTGGCAAGAGAGTGCAGTTCTTGATTTTGATTTCGTAGTTTTTGAAGTTCATCCATAGCCCGCCTTAACTGCCTCTCTGTCTGAACATTAGTATCGCTGGTGCCCGGGAATACAGAGTTACTCATGTAGAAGATGATAACCAACCACAGGACTAGAAGTCCTGTCACCATTTTCCAGTATCTCATCTTGATTAAGGAGGCCATACGCTACAACATCATTGTCATCTGTTAAAGAGAGAAACAAACAATATGTATGACCCATGTCATTTCAATGTCTATTCTTCAATCTGAAAAACAGGGGGAATTGAACAGGAGGGAAAATCCCCCCTTTGTCAAATAAAATTGGAACCCTGAAAATCTACTTGCAGTGCACACAATTTAATCGCCTTCTTTTTCATGCAAGAGACCTGTTTACTTTTTCAAATTATAAAAGCCTGTATATTTTCTGATTAAAGAGGGTTAAGCGGTACATAATAGGCTGATTTTTAATGCAGAACAATCTTCAAAAGAGTCACAAGAGACCATTTACATAATTTATTCAATAATGAATGTATACTTTTATTACAGATTTTTTCATATTTTTTATAGCCATCATATTGATTTCAAAGTCATCTGCTGCAGATTTCTTTTCTGTTGGAAAGGGTTAATAGTTGCCTGCTTCAAAAAGGAAAAAAAAAGGTTAATATCTACAACATCGGAGATTATAATATTGTTGACACATGGTTGTAAATCTTTTCAAAAAATTATAAATAACCTCATTTTTTTTAGAAATTTGTCTTATCCAATGATGTTTTCAAAATGTTGCCTGCTGCAGAATCTAGACAAGAATCTACTTTACAAAAAAAAAAAAAAAAAAGGAAAAAGGAGAGACCATTCATAAAGCAGATAGCCATATCGATGGTTTCATGCAAAACGGTTGTAACTGTTCAAGATGTAGTTACAACCGTTTTGCATGAAGCCCTTGATATCATTTTAGGCACTATAGAATGAAACGTCTGGTTACAGATCAATATTTATAGCCTAGCTGTTTGTTTACAAACAATTCCACCGAAATCATATATCATAGGAGTAATTTCCTCCTATTACTAAACAGTCAGAGCTTAGCTTTAATTTTGGAACCATTTGGTCAAATTGCGTCTGATACCATAAATCCATGAATCAACAAAACATGATTGAACCCTTTCACACATAAAATATATCTTCAGCAGATGACTTTGAATACATTTACTCTCTATAAATGAAGGTTATTATATATATATTTCTAAACAAGAGGTCCATGATGGCCCTCGAGTGCTCACCTGAGTAATGCAATGTAATTTGTCATGCCAACCACAATAACTTTTTTTTTACCAATCAACATGGCATGAAGTAATCCTGTAGAAGGTCACACAGGGATTATTTCTATTTAGAAATTGGCCCGATACATTCCGAGAAAGAAGATTTTTAAAGTTTTCACTATAGACATATATATATAATATATGGACCACTCCATGAGAAAACCGGTGATAGTGACAACATTTTCGATTTTGGGATTTTTACATTTCCATATAGTCCAAATTGTCTAGTTTTGTTTGATATATATGTGGACTTTGTATGAATATTGACGTCATTTTCATAATCTATGCTCGACACTCAAACAAAATTTACAAAATGGCTTGATTACGTGTTAAGCCTTTCAACGTATAACTTCACCTGTAAAGCAGTACTACTTCGAATGGTGGTGCATTTTAAAGCACAGCGCTTTGAACAAGATGTCAGGGTTGTGCTGAAATACACACACATGTACATGTATGAAATATTGTTGGAGTCTTATTTCCTTTGCTACACGAAAACTATTTCTACGCATCTAGTTGATTATGTGAATGCCACCGGGTGCATCGATTGCTTACAAACTTACGAACAAATCCGGAAAATAAATTATATATAAGGAAAATGAATTGCATGAATTTAGATTTGGCTTTGCTGATAGTATCAGTTTAACGAGATCTTATATCAGATTTACTAAAACCTGTGTGGTTTTTGATTATATAGCAACCTCATAAAGATCTGAGATCAGTGTCTGAGTTCCTGTCGGTTCACTACCAATTCTCAATTGACAAAAGTCAAACCCACTCTTTAAATTCTCTTGGTTGTAAATGCATTATTGAATGACTTTTAACAAATAACAACACACTTGCATCACAATCAAAGTATTCCCTGTTATAAAAGCATTTAAACAACGAGTTATTGATATTTCAATACAGAAGTGGCACACAGGTATGTGTAACTCTTTAAAAGCGTAACTACTACAAAGATTTCAAATCATTATTGGACATGGAAACATACCTAACGATTGAAATGCCTTATATATATATATATCGACGAACATACATTTAAGGTCCTCTAACAACAGTTTAGCTATAGAAAGAGGACGCCATGACAATATTGAGAAAATGTTTAGAGTTTGTACTTATTGTTTAGATACAAATACTTACATTATTGAAGACGATTTACATTTTGTATTGATGTGTCCGTTATATGATAACTTAAGAAAACGTCACTTTCCACACAATTGAAATAATAATTTACCAACAAAACATCTGTTTAATAGGATAATGCAATGTCAAAACAAAATTTTAATTCAAATCCTGGCTAAGGATCTGACATTTGCATTTGAAGAGAGACTTATTTGAAAACAACTTCTAACAACTGATATTTAAGAATAATTCAAATGAACAAATCATTTAATAGAACATATTAAATTGCATTAATTAGGATGAAATAAGTGCATATATATGACACTTATATAATTCATAAAGTAAAATTCATACATTTATTGTCCGTATTAAGAATTGTTGTCAAATTTGTGTAAATTCCGAGTTGCTCTGAAGCATTGAATTGTATGTAATGTATATGTTTTGTGGGCCGGAGGTCTTATATTACAATACAAGCATATTGTATTGTATTGTATTGTATTGTATTGTATAGGTTAATTGAAATTAACAAATGATTCTCTTATTTATATTCAGATATGCAACATTCTACTTTAATTTGTTTTAATCAAAACAACACCTGGTTTGTCAGTGGGGAACTCATGGCAGTTGGGATAAATAGATAACAACATGTTCAGGTGTATTTTGGTCAATTCAAACATTCAGATCTGCAACAGTCTGCTTTAATGACAGCTGGGATAACTAGATAACGACAAAATCAAAGCCAATTTCATTTATATTTCATACTTAAGTTGGCTTTTAACATTTCTTTCAAACTTACTTTCAGGAAGAATTTAAAACTGAATGGACAAGGGCAATCCTGACGCGTCTTGCACATCTACTACTCCTGATTAACATTTATGCAAAGTATCAGGTAAATCAGGTTGAAACTGAAGGAGGAGTACAACAGATTAGATTTTAACAAAAAAAAAATCCTATTTCAAGGTCAGATGTCAAGGTCACAGGGACATGAAATTCACTATGGCCATGCATATAAGGCAAAACATCCCCTCTCCCTGGTGGCCATGTTTTTCGACCAATCAACTTGGCTTGAAGGAATCTGATAGTGGGTCACCCAAGGAACATTTGGACAAACTTATTTGAAAATTGGCCAACTGCTTTGGGAGAACCGGTTTGGGAGGAGAATTATTATTCTTTTGGTTGCCATGTGTACTAGAACTCTGCATGGATAAACAAAATAATGAAAGAATTTTGGTGAGGACATTAAGAGGATTCTGTGAAGTTTGATCCCAATTGACCCACTGGTTACAGAGGAGAAGATGTTGAGGGATGACAGACCCAGGACAAGGGGGATTCACAATAACTCACCTTGAGTACTTCATGCTCAGGTGAGCTATAAATAGTTGCTTCTTGGCAATTTCTCAATTGTTCACAATGATTTCAAAAGTCTTCTGCTGTAGAGACTTAAAAAATAATCAAGTCTATATGAGACAAAGAGTCAAGCATCTGTAAAAAATTATATGTACAATAACGAACTTGGCCCAGACTATGTTGCCCACAAACCTGTTCAACAAGTTTGCTGAATATCAATGAAAACTTTTCAACTTATATAGTGGAAAAGGCTTATTTGGCCAATTTTTTATCTTTCAAGAGTACCTTGGGTGATTTTGCTGGTTATTTAATAGAGTTAAATCAATTGTGTCAAAAGGAGAAATTGCTAATTTTGAACAATTTCTTCATTTGCCAAAATGTTTTTTGAAAATTATCTGCTGAATACACGTCAAAATGTGTTTGCAAGTGGGAAAGGGTAAAATGTCATGTTAATGATATTATTTTAACTCTTTCCTTAAGAAGGGAAGTGACCAATTAAATAATTCCTATTTATTACAAACTTTCTAATGTAACAAATCAAAGGTTCGCAGTTAAGGGGCAAAGGTTAATATTTCTTTACAAAGAAAAGACTGGGAGATATATATACAAAGTAGAAAACAGTGTGTAAATGAAGAAAAGATTCTTTAACAAGATCTCTATTTCCAATAATATTTGCAAACATTCTTTTGACAAATTAATTCTTTCAAATGTCTGTTGCTGCAAAGTTGTAAGGATTCAATGTTTGGTGTCTGATGTAACTAATACGGAAGTTTTTGGTGTCTGCTATAACTAATTCCAAAGTTTTTGGTGTCTGCTATAACTAATACCAATGGTTTTGGTGTCTGCTATAACTAATACCAAAGTTGTTGGTGTCTGCTATAACTAATACCAAAGTTTTTGATGTCTGCTATAACTAATACCGAAGTTGTTGGTGTCTGCTATATCTAATTCCAAAGTTTTTGGTGTCTGCTATAACTAATACCAAAGTTTTTGGTGTCTGCTATAACTAATACCAAAGTTTTTGGTGTCTGCTATAACTCATACCAAAGTTTTTGGTGTCTGCTATAACTAATACCGAAGTTTTTGGTGTCTGCTATAACTAATACCGAAGTCCAAGTTTAACCCACACAGAGGTCAAATGACAGAAATAAACACAGAGTGATCCCTACATGTCATCCAGCCAAGGCAGGCTACATTAGGACTGATTTGATTGGAGATAAGGATATGAGGTCAAAACAAGATGCCATAAAACCGCATAATACAGACACAAAATGTCAATCTCATCAAATAATGACCAGTAAAACCCTGTCCCACATGGAAAGAATCTGATGCAAACAACTTTGAAACAAGAGGGCCATGATGGCCCTGGAATCGCTCACCTGATTTTTTTCTTCACTTTAGCTATATAAGCCCCGCCATCTGGCGGGCATAGTTTCCGACAAATCGACTTAGCTTGAAGGAATCTGATAGAGGGTCACCCTAGGAACATTTCTACAAAATTATTTGAAAATCGGCCTGACACTTTTGGAGGAGAAGATTTTTTAAGTTTTCACTATAGCCATAAAAGGCAAAATAGCCCCGCCCCCTGGCGGCCATGTTTTTTTACCAATCAACATGGCTTGAAGGAATCTGATAGAGGGTCATCCAAGGAACATTTCTACAAAATTATTTGAAAATCGGCCAGACACTTTTGGAGGAGAAGATTTTTTAAGTTTTCACTATAGCTATATAAGGCAAAATAGCTCCGCCCCCCCCTGGCGGCCATGATTTTCGACCAATCAACATGGCTTGAAGGAATCTGATAGAGGGTCATCCAAGGAACATTTCTACAAAATTATTTGAAAATCGGCCAGACACTTTTGGAGGAGAAGATTTTTTAAGTTTTCACTATAGCTATATAAGGCAAAATAGCTCAGCCCCCCCTGGCGGCCATGTTTTTCGACCAATTAACATGGCTTCAAGGAATCTGATAGAGAGTCACCCAAGGAACATTTCTACAAAATAAGTTCAAAATCTGCCAACCAATTTGGGAGGAGAAGAATTTTGAAGTTTTTTTCGTTTCGTTGCCATGGAAACCAGAATTCTGCATGGATCCCAATAATTTGAAGGAATTCTGGTGAGGTCATTGAGAGAATGCTTTCTGTGAAGTTTCATCCCAATTGACCCACTGCCGGGTTACTGAGGAGAAGATGTTGAAGATTTTTTAAGTTTTCACTATAACCATAAAAGGCAAAATAGCCCCGCCCCCTGGCAGCCATGTTTTTCGACCAATCAACATGGCTTGAAGGAATCTGATAGAGGGTCACCCAAGGATCATTTCTACAAAATAATTTGAAAATCGGCCTGACACTTTTGGAGGAGAAGATTTTTTAAGTTTGCACTATAGCCATATAAGGCAAAATAGCCCGCCCCCCCCCCCCCCCCCCTGGCAGCCATGTTTTTCGACCAATCAACATGGCTTGAAGGAATCTGATAGAGGGTCACCCAAGGATCATTTCTACAAAATAATTTGAAAATCGGCCTGACACTTTCGGAGGAGAAGATTTTTTAAGAATTTTGAAGTTTTTTCCATTTCGTTGCCATGGAAACCAGAATTCTGCATGGATCCCAAAAATTTTTAAGGAATTCTGGTGAGGACATTGAGAGGATGCTTTCTGTGAAGTTTCATCCCAGTTGACCCACCGGTTACAGAGGAGAAAATGTTGACGGACGACGGACATTATAAGGGCGATCACAATAACTCACCCTGAGCACTTCGTGCACAGTTGAGCTAAAAATCCATGCAAAAATATGAAAAAATCTCTAAAAATGACAGTGTTAATATTTTATACAGGTGAAAAACATTATGGTGAATGGAGAATATGCCCATCATTAGAAATTTCTTCTTTTGCCACAAAATGTTCAAATGTTGTCTGCAGCATGTGCTTCAAAATGTTATTATATTTTAATTAGGCTCATGGGTAACCTATATCACAGCATAAAGCCACCCTGACACTGGCATGAATTTTGTCCCCGCAATGCAACGCAATGCGTCGTGGCAAGGCGTGCCATTTCGGTGCTATGCAAAAATGGGCGGCATTGGCACACATTGACACGCAATGACACTACTTATTTACACATAGGTTAAGTATTGTTCACGCATTGTTCACGTCTACCATAGCGCATTGTCCTGCAGTGTCAAGCATAGTTCCTGCTGTCTTTCTACATCGCAACGCATTGCCCCAACGACTTCGCGCATGCGTGAAGTCGTCGGGGCAAGTTTTTATCACGCTTTGTTCCGCTTGGCGGCACGCTTTATACATAGCGTATAGTTTCGCACCTAACTTCATTCCTCGACCCGCTGTTGACAATTGCACACATTGACACGCACTGTCTGCGCCAAGTTTGCGCAGCGTTCACAAATGGTTCACACGGCACGCACATGGTACAAAAAATGATGCTTGCTGAATTCCCAGCACCCTTCACACACTCCTCACGCTCGTTCATGAAGACTTTAATCATTGGCAAGACGCATTGTGTGGGCAAAATTCGTGCCAGTGTCAGGGTGGCTTATAAAACAATTTTTTCATGAAAAATCATCGGTTATCTAATATGATTCATTTTTGGCAAATTTCTGAGAGAAAAGATTTTGAACAAAAATCATTGGATTTGATTGTTTACATTTTCACCATTATTTCAGTTACATCATATTTCACTTATTCACTTATTCACAATCTCTCTAGGAAATGTGCCTCTCCACTATGTCTGAGGATCAATTTACCCTTTCTCATATGCAACAAATTTTGAACAGATGACTTATAAAACATCCAGGCAAATATATGGAACATCTCTCTTAATGAATGCATTTTTATTAAATGGAGTTAAAAATAAAAGTAAAAAATTATGCTCATTTTTACCAATTTCTTTTGCCACAATGTTTTTGTTTTTAAAGTTGTCTATTGCAGATGAATCTAAACACGTCTACAGGTTGGAAAATGGTTTAAGAATGTCTAAAATGTTATTCACATTGACTTCAAAAAGCATTGTTCGAAATTGTTTAAAACTAGGCATAAAAAGACATTCTTTCTTCTCTGATGATATAAATCTAGAAAGACAGCCAAACTCATCTCCAATAAAACCACCATTTTCAGAGATAACTTGAGAATAATCTGTTTCCATCCTCTAAGCGAAACCTTTTTATCATCAACTAGCAGCCTAAATAATCCAATCCTGGTGATATAGTCGATCCATTTTCACACTCTCACACTGTTCCCTGGCTTAACATGGATGAAAGCATATGAGTAGGACACTTATCATCAGTCTGTAAATAAACTAGAATGACTGGCACTCCAGGATAACCATTATAGGGCATTTACAGCCAGTGTAGGTTCAGATTAAGATGCACATCTGTACCAGTACTCCACACAACAGTCTCTCAAACCAATTGGCTACTTTTCCATGTAGACTGTTAATCGATCGGTGGAAGAAGAATGATGCTTGTTGCAATGACTATTGTCAAAATTTGTCAGAAACACAAGTTGATAGACACATGACCGACAATTCGCCATGACATAAGCTTGACTGGCTAAAAGCTAGTAAAGCTAAAGATGCTGGTCAAGCTGAGGTTCAAACTTACAACCCTTAGATTGATAGCCTGCATCACTACCCACTAAGGTCAATCCGACTTAATTGTGGCCGGATGCCTCGTAGTCGTATGAGTGTTTATCCTGCCCTACATTTTGAATCTTCAGCCAACAACTTATGAAATTTGAACATTGCCATAGAAAACATCCAATTGAATATTTGGAATTTTTTAAAGATGACAGTATAATATATAACTATTGAAAAGAGTTATACTATTGAAAACATTGCAGTAAAAAGAGAAAGCACTCATTTCTTCTTTTGCTGCAATAGTTTCAATAGTTGCATGATGCGGACGTGCTAAAAGGCATCTGCATCACATTTGGAAAGAGTTGGTCAAATTATAAATTTCAGACATCAAGTTTGAGGAATTTGAAGAAGATGAAGACTGCCAGATAAAACCAGCCACATAAACAATGATGAGAAAACTTGCATGTGGTGGTTTTTATCAAATTAAGACAACAATTCCCATCATTTCTATTAAGTGTTATATTGCTGCAAAACCCTTATCCACCTAGGATCAGACTGTAATTAAGCTATTTCACAAATACTGACGGTAAGTGATGCCTCTTGAGCACATGTCTTTTAAAAACATTTCGGAAAAAGGAGAAATTGCTTTTTTTTTTATTCTGTCTATTTTTGTGTCTAAATGACAAATTGCTCAAGATAAGCAATTTATTCTAATTCCTAATTTTTGCAACTGTAACTTTATTTTAACCCTTTCTCATAAACAGACACTATCTGACTGGTATCTGCAGCAGACAACTTGAACACATTGTGGCCAAAGAATAAATTGTTCATAATGAGCAATTTCTACCAGGTTTGCAATATTTTCTAAGCCTCAATGGTGCAGATTAGTTGCATGGGATTTTTCATATCTTAGCCCACATGTTTTCAAAGTCATCTGCTGCAGATTTGCCATATTGGATAAGGGTTCCCTCTGTATCAAATAAATAATTCAATATGTATATATTTTCTTTTTTTACTCAGATGTTTTTAAGCCAGCCGATATTAAAAATATCCTAACAGTAAATAACAGTAAATAATTCTACAACAGGACATGGGAAACTGTTAACCTGATATATTTCAAATTGTCTTCTTCAATAAAATCTGTTGATATAAAATGGAACATTTGGAAAATTGGATCATTTTGTTAACAAGTTAAAAAACATCGAACGGAAAAGAAGAACTTGATAACAATTACCAATTCCCTCTTTTGCTACAATATTTTTTAAGTTACAAGTCAGCTGCAGAGGCATTTGATGTTGGAGATCTGTATCTTGAAAAGGTTTAACCCTTTCCATCATATGGACACTTTCTGACACCTCTGCAGCAGACTGCTTTTTGAAAACATAGTGAAAAAAGAAGAAATTGCTCAAAACAAGCAATTTCTTCTTTTGCCAAAATGTTTTCCACTTTTAGTCATAGGTTATCCATTCAATTATAGAGATTTTCTATTTTTTGACAAAATATGTTCAAAGTCGGCTGCTGCATAATTGTCGTATGAGGGAAAGTGTTAATTAATAGTCATTTTACAATTTTGTGCATAGATGTTTTCAAAGTTGTTTGCTTCAGATTTGTTGAAAGTGGGAAAGGGTTAAAACATTTCTTGACTGTTGAATATTGAATGTTTCTACCCTTACTGTATGGCTATCGCCAAAATAGACAAGGGTCTTGCAAAGGTTCAATATTTATTAGAGTTATATCCACACCTACTGTATGTGCATTGCTGGCAATTAAATGCCAGTTACTGTCGTAAAGTGGAGATATGCTTACTTGCAATCAAATGCTAACTAATGCCAATTAGGGGAGATATGCCAGTAGAATGTGTCCAACATATCCGGTATAAACTAGAAATACTGTGAGCAAAGCTCACTGAAGAATACCCACCGCTCCCAAAGCATCGGATACAATGGTAAAGTTTCTACGGTTAAGGAGGAGTTGCGCTTACAAGGTATCACAGGAGTTCCACGTAACTTCTTAGTTGAATTATCTTCCCTTGGAAGAATCTGAGGAGAAAAATCTTCCTTCATGCATATCTACATATAATGTGTAGCCTTCATATACAGTTTGAATCAAATCAACTGAGCCCTTTAGGAGGAGTAGCGCTTACAAGGTTTGTGCACAGGAGTCCCTCGCAGGTAACCTCTAAGTTGAATTATCTCCCCTTGGAAGAATCTGAGGCGTATGATCTTCCTTCATGCATATCTACATATGATGTGTAGCCTTCATATACAGTTTGAAACAAATCAACTGAGCCCTTTAGGAGGAGTAGTGCTTACAAGGTATGTGCACAGGAGTCCCTCGCAGGTAACCTCTAAGTTGAATTATCTCCCCTTGGAAGAATCCGAGGCGTATGATCTTCCTTCATGCATATCTACATATGATGTGTAACCTTCATGTAAAGTTTGAACCAAATCCATTGAGCCGTTTAGGAGGAGTAGTGCATGCTTACAAGAAATGTGGAGGTATGTGCACAGGAGTCCCTCGCAGGTAACCTCTAAGTTGAATTATCTCCCCTTGGAAGAATCCGAGGTGTATGATTTTCCGTCATGCATATCTACATATGATGTGTAACCTTCATGTAAAGTTTGAACCAAATCCATTGAGCCATTTAGGAGGAGTAGTGCTTACAAGAAATGTGGAGGTATGTGCACAGGAGTCCCTCACAGGTAACCTCTAAGTTGAATTATCTCCCCTTGGAAGAATCCGAGGTGTATGATCTTCCGTCATGCATATCTACATATGATGTGTAACCTTCATGTAAAGTTTGAACCAAATCCATTGAGCCATTTAGGAGGAGTAGTGCTTACAAGAAATGTGGAGGTATGTGCATAGGAGTCCCTCGCAGGTAACCTCTAAGTTGAATTATCTCCCCTTGGAAGAATCTGAGGCGTACGTTAGGAGGAGTAGTGCTTACAAGAAATGTGGACATACGGACAGACAGACAGACAGATGGACGGAGGTGACTACGAATGGACACTTGTTGGGTATTTTCCTTTGATGTGTCCTTGTCCTTGTTGGGTAGTACCCAAGAAGGGTATGGTTTATTCCGTTATTATCACCCTTTTACGGAATAAATAGCATTAATATGCTAATTAGGTACCCATTAGAAAATTATAAAAAAACAAGAAACTGCTGAAGACGGTAAGGCCAGATTGTCGGCAATTTGACCTTGAAAATTGACAAACCAAGATCAAGGTCAAAGTAACCATAGAAATCAATAGAACTTGTTACTGGTTACCTTCAGGCAAAGTTTCAAGTTTGTAACCCTTTCCAGTGCTGAGATTTTGCCTCAACCTGAAACTTTTACCAGAATGTTGACGGACAGACAGACGGACGGACGGACATCGCCAATCTATAGACCTGAAGTAACCATAGAAATCAATAGAACTTGTTACTGGTTACCTTCAGGCAAAGTTTCAAGTTTATAACCCTTTCCAGTGCTGAGATTTTGCCTCAACCTGAAACTTTAACCAAAATGTTGACGGACAGACAGACGGACATCGCCAATCTATAGACCGGAAGTAACCATAGAAATCAATAGACCTTGTTACTGGTTACCTTCAGGCAAAGTTTCAAGTTTGTAACCCTTTCCAGTGCTGAGATTTTGCCTCAACCTGAAACTTTAACCAAAATGTTGACAGACAGACGGACAGACGGACAGACAGACAGACAGACGGACATCGCCAATCTATAGACCAGAATTGCTAGAGCAATCCGGCCAAAAATACTTATCAAAGTGTCTTATAAGGGTGGTAGGTGGGATTTAGGATATGGACAGTACCCAACAAGTGTCCATTCGTGAGTGCGGACAGACGAACGGACGGACAGACGGACGGACAGACAGGGTGATTCCTATGGGGTATAATTAGCTGGAGATGTTAGGACTTGACAGTTGGCTTTAACATTCATTAGGCTTGTTTATACTTCTCCTTATAAACCCTTTCCCTCATACGACAATTCTGCAGCAGACGACTTTGAACATATTTGTCAAAAAATAAAACAAGAGGGCCATGATGGCCCTGGATCACTCACCTTAATTATACAATGTACTGCAATGCAAAACACATCAAGACAATAATTCTGAATGCAACCTCCACAACAACAAGATTTTCCTTCATTTGGCCTAGTGATCTATATTTTTTTACCTGATATGACCCATATTCCAACATGGACTAGATATCAAGACAACATTCTGACAAATTTTCAAATTTTCAAAGTAAAAATGCGGCCTCCGGAGTTTGAACAATATTTTCCTTTATTGACCTTGTTTCTGACCCAATATGACCCATATTCGAACTTGACCTAGATATAATTCAGACAAACATTCTGACCAAATTTTCTTCAATTTGGCCTAGTGACCTAGTTTTTGACCCTACATGATCCATATTCGAAATTGGCTTAGATATCATTTAGATAAACATTCTCATTAAATGTCAAGCTGCTGTAGCAAAAAATGCCACTTCTACAGAGTTAACAAGATGTTCCTTCAATTTGGCCTAGTGACCTAGTTTCTGACCCAATATGACCCATATTCGAACTTGACCTAAATATCTTGAAGACAAACCTTCTGAAGCAAAAAATGACCAACATGACCCTTGATCAAACTTGACTTACATATCATCAAGAAAAACATTTTGATAAAGTTTCATCATGCTCGAGTTAAAAATGCAGTATCAAGAGTGTTAACTAGATTAACCTTCAATTTGGCCTAGTGACCTAGTTTCTGACCTGGCATGACCCATATCCGAACTTGGCCTAGATATCATTTAGCTCAACATTCTGACCAAATTTCAAGCTGCTGAAGCAAAACATGCGGCATCCAAAGTGTTAACAAGATTTTCCCTCAATTAAGCCTAGTGACCTAGTTTCTGACCCAATATGACCCATATTTAAACTTGACCTAGATATTATTTAGACAAACATTCTGACCAAATTTCAAGCTGCTTAAGCAAACAAGAGGGCCATGATGGCCCTATATCACTCACCCGATTTAATAGAACTTCAATAGTTTTCAAAGTTTTTACTCTATACATATAAGGAAAACAAGCAACCCCCCTGGTGGCCATGTTTTTCAATGGATCGGATTTATTTGAATAACCTTGGAAGAAGGTCACCCAAGGAACATTTGTACAAAATAATTATTAATTTAGGCAGGTGCTTTTGGACAAGAAGATTTTTACAGTTTTAACAATGCACATATAAGGAAAATAAGTTCCGCCCCCATGGCGGCCATGTTTTTCAACGGATCGGAAATAATTGAACAATCTTGGTAGAGGGTACCCCAAGGAACATTTGTGCAAAATAATTTTCAAATGGGGCCAGTACTTTTTGACAAGAAGATTTTTAAAGTTTTAACAATGCACATATAAGGAAAACAAGCTCCGCCCCCTGGCAGCCATGTTTTTCAACGGATTGGAAATATTGGAACAATCTTGGTTAAGGGTGCCCTAAGGAACATTTGTGCAAAAAAAAAATTCAAATCGGGCCAGTACGTTTGAACAAGAAGATTTTTAAAGTTTTAACAATGCACATATAAGGAAAACAAGCTCCGCCCCCTGGTGGCCATGTTTTTCAACGTATTGGAAATATTTGAACAATCTTGGTAAAGGGTGCCCCAAGGAACATTGGTGCAAAATAATTTTCAAATCGGGCCAGTACTTTTGGACAAGAAGATTTTTAAAGTTTTAACAATGCACATATAAGGAAAACAAGCTCCGCCCCCTGGTGGCCATGTTTTTATCATATGGCCCAGTTTCGAACTTGTCCAAGATTTGATGGAGATGAATGTTCTGATACACTTTCATGAAGATTGGATGCAAAATGTAGCCTGTAGAGTGTTAACAAGCTGAAATGTTGACGACGCACGCCGGACAGACGCCGGACAAAATGTGATCACAATAGCTCACCTTGCACTTCGTGCATAGGTGAGCTAAAAAATCTATAATTGAATGGATAACCTATGACTAAAAGTGGAAAACATTGTGGCAAAAGGAGAAATTGCTCGTTTTGAGCAATTTCTTCTTTTGGCACTATGAGTATGTTTTCAAAAAATCGTCTGCTGCAGAGGCGTCAGAAAGCGTCTATATGAGGGAAAGGGTTAAACTTTGAAACTCATATTTGGCTTGGTGTTTGCAGTATTATTCCACCGACTAAGCTCGGTATGAATAAATATTAATTGTGATAATATTAGTTGTATAAATTTACAACCTGTTTGATTTAAAACAGTTGTTTGTTTATTAAATGCCGCTTATGATTAAATAAATTGAATTTATCAACTAATGATACTTTTACAGCAATTGGTGTTATAAATAGTGCTATTGGGAATAACCCATAAATGCGTGTGCATCTTCCATGTTAGGCGCATCTTCTATGTTACACTTCCTGTTTACACTAACAGTATGTATTGCTCGATCTTTATAGCAAATGTTACAACTAAAGTTTTAAACTTGACCTGGATTAAACAAATATTGACCTGTTTACATATTTTCCCTAGAATTGATTTCTAAATGCCACTTGCCAGATCGGACAAATGCTGGGCAAAACAACTTGCCTTGACTCCACTTTTACTTGCCCCGGGCAATCGGACAACCATTAATGTCAAGTACCACTTTCTCAATCATCAGAAAGAATAAATCGCCATCTTATGATTCAAACTTACGACCCCTGGATTGATAGCCCTTTGTTGTTATTGATTAAACTATCAGGGCTTTATGTAATAACACAAAAGGACATATACCGGAAATTATATCCATAAAAGTCACGGATACTCAAAAACATCAGAGGCTTTGATTAGAATGAGTAATCTGGTTTTTCTCGACAATATCTCTCTTGTTACTTGACCTAACCCTATGCTGTGGTTACTCAAAATAATTGTCTCAGTGAGAAAATTGTTTTGAGTTCCCACTACATAGGGTTTGAAGGCCAAATAAGGATTTTAGGATACTTAACACTTCATCTTATCTAGAGCTAAATAAAAACATGGAAGAGTCAGTTATATTTTCTTCTTGTTGTCCCCATGGGTAATATCCTACTCTATAGTTATGAAGCCAGCCATCACAAGAATGATGTCTATCAAGTAAACCCATTACATCATTGGGGGTTTTCAGTGTATTTATCCGCTTCAAACCTAAAGAAACAACTTTACATTCAAATAACTGAAAGTGTATCTTATTATATTTACAAAAAGAACCATAGTAGGGAAAGAAACAATTGTTCAATTTTAGTTATTTTCCCTCTTCCCTGATAATGGATGCCACAGACTAAAGAGACATCAAAAGTCAACTGACAGTTTTGAAACACAATGAGAAAGTATTATATTGGGGGCATTGAGTAGTAAAGAAAAACCTCAGACATTGTCAATATCACGATTACATCTCTGCCTTAACCCCTTTCCCATGTACAATAAATCTGCAGTAGTTGAACTCGAAATTAGCTTGGTAAAAAAATGAAAAATGTCTGTTAGTGAAAGTATTTAACCCTTTCCTTCATACGACAAACCTGCAGAAGACGAGCTTAACATATTTTGTCAAAAATTAGAAAATCTCTAAAATTGAATGGATAACCTATGACTAAAAGTAGAATTGTGGCAAAAGGAGAAATTGCTCGTTTTGAGCAATTTCTTCTTTTGTCACTATGTTTTCAAAAAGCCGTCTGCTGCAGAGGCGTCAATATGAGGGAAAGGGTTAATAATGCAATAGAGTTTAAAATTGTGGCATTAAAAGAAAAATTGCAGTATGGGAAATTTCAACATTTGTCACAATGTTTTCAGAAGTTTTCTGCCGCAGTGGTGTCAGAAAGTGTCTGTATGTGGGAAAATAATCATTTTGGAAACAATAATAAAGAAAACATGAGGCCCAAGAGGGCCAGTACCACTCCACTGCCATATTGGGCAAATATTAAATCTCCAAACAGCCCCGCCCCTTGGTGGCCATGTTTTTTTACCAATCAACATGGTTTGAGTGAATCTGATAAAGAGTCACCCTAGGAACATTTCTACAAAATTATTTGAAAATCAGATTTTTTAAGTTTTCACTATAGCCATATAAGGCAAAATATACCTACCTTTAGTGGCCATGTTATCAACATGGCTTGAAGGAATCTGTAAGAGGGTCACCCAAGGAACATTTCTACAAAATTACTAAAATGGAGTGCTCCCTGGAGCACGTGTGTCACCTGCCAGGGCCTTGTCAGAACATTTTAATTTTTGACAGAAAATGGGCAATAACTCTATATAAAAAATATTTGGATTATCTCCCTTTTTGTGAACCTATCACACGCATTGATATAAACATTTGTCAGAAGTTTCAATGTAATCCTTTGAGTAGAAAAAAAGTTATTTGAAAACATGACGAAAAAGTGTGACGAGGGACAGACAGACGGACGGACAGACAGACAGACAAACAGACAGACAGACGCCGGACAAAAAGTAATCCCTAAGTGCCTACCATGCTACGCAGGTGACCCAATAAAAATTGACCTGACACTTTTGGAGGAGAAGATTTTTTAAGTTTTCACTAATTTTTATTTTGGTTGCCATGAAAACCAGAATTTTGCATGCATCCAAACAAAAATTGAAGGAGGACATTGAGAGGATGCATCCTATGAAGTTTCATCCCCATTGGCCGAGTGGTTAGGGAGAAGTCGTTTGAAGTAAACAGTTTACGCATGCACAACGGATAATTCGCCATGAGATAAGCTCATCAGCCAGTGGAGCTTAAATGAGAAGTTACTCA
Organism: Serripes groenlandicus; assembly: GCA_031761405.1. Lineage (NCBI taxonomy): Eukaryota > Metazoa > Mollusca > Bivalvia > Cardiida > Cardiidae > Serripes > Serripes groenlandicus. The sequence continues at coordinate 95,318,977 of JASEVX010000001.1, read as the reverse complement.
AAACAAGCATTTTAGTTTTCATTTTACTATAAGGTTTTCAACTTTTACTTCTTCAAACTTGGAAGTAGAGTTTTAATAATGAGTAGAAAATGTGGGAAATGGAGATTTTTACATGTTTTCATAAGTTGGATGTTGTTTAAGTACTGGTTTTTCAATTTCTTTTTGTATTTTAATTGCATTTTACCAGTTTATGTGTATCTTTGTTGATCATATATAACAATATTTTGCTCCAAATTGTATGCTATATTTTGATGTTATCGCTGTTGAAGTGACTTCCTGTTTATGTCATATTGTATACATACAACCTTATGAAGGGCAAAATGTTGAAACGTTATTTATAAATATTTTATGTTGAAGTTTGACTTCTTTACAATTTGTTCATGTTGTTTTAATGCAATATTGTCCTTATGATTGCCACAATAATTTAAAAACCATTTTCAATTAACATAGTTTAATCACTCATAGGTTTTCCATATTTTTGCCAGGATGTCTGCTGCAAATTTGTTTTATATGGGAATTGGGGTTTAACCCTTTCCCTCATATAGACACTTTCTGACGCCTCTGCAGCAGATGGCTTTTTGAAAACATAGTGACAAAAGAAGAAATTGCTCAATATGAGCAATTTCTCCTTTTGCCACAATGTTTTCCACTTTTAGTCATAGGTTATCCATTCAATTATAGAGATTTTCTATTTTTTGACAAAATTTGTCATCTGCTGCAGAATTGTCGTATGAGGGAAAGGGTTAATGCCATTCAAAGAATATTTAAAACAAGAGAGTTTCTCAAATCAATTAATAAGACTTTCACACAGTGTTATCAACAGTATTTTAGTTATATAAACCACAACTATATTCAGCACGCTAAAATCAAATAATGGCTGCTACAGTTTACTGCTTCTAAAAGATTCTTATTTTTTATCATAATTGCTGATCCTATAGCCTACAGTATGTAATGTTATCACAGTCATACAGTCTAATTATCTCAATTGCATTGAGCTCCATCACAAATTAATTTAATAGGTTTTAGCACTTAGAACTCCAGAAGATTGATTCCAATGAAAAAATTACATCAAATTTCTGATACAGGCAATATCTAAAATACGGCATATCAGGATAGCAGTTAAGGATTATTTTTCAAATTTCAGAATGGCTATGAAATATTTCAACACATTTCCCCCGCCCATTTTTCCGTACAATAACTTAAATAATCAAAAGGAGTGATGCAGACCAACAATAACTGCCCTTAACCATTACCCAGATACAGAGCTATTGTGATCACATTTTATTCGTCGTCCCTTTGTCGTGCGTCGTCAACAATTGCTTTCTGAACACTCTACAGGCATCATTTTACATCCAATCTTCATGAAAGTTTATCAGAACATTACATCTCCATCAAATCTCGGACAAATTCAAAACTGACTCATGTGAGGTCAAAAACTAGGTCACTGTATGATGGTCAAATTGAAGGAAAATCCTGTTAACACTCTGGAGGCCTCATTTTTAGCTTTAGCATATTGAAACTTTGTGAGAATTATTGTCTTGATGATATCTTCTAAGCTAAGTTGGAACATAGGTCATGTCCAGTCATAATTTTGGGTCACTATGCCAAATTGATAGAAAACCTTGCTAACACTCTTGAGACCACATGTTCTGCTCCAGCAGCTTGAAACTTAGTTAGAATAGTTGTCTTGATAATATCAAGGCAAATTTTGATAATGGGTCAAAAAGTCACAAGGTTGAATTGAATGAAAATCTTGTTAACATCCTTATTTTATTTATTTGGAGGCCGCATATTTTTTCTTTAACATGTTGAAACTTAGTCAGAATAATTGTCTTGATGATATGTCATGTCGGGTCAAAAACTAGCTTACTAGACCAAATTGAAGGAACATTTGTTAACACTCTGAAAGCAGAATTTTTAATTTGAGCATATTGAAACTTTGTCAGAATGGATGTTTTGATGATATCAAGGCTAGGTTTGAGCATAGCCTTAGTCAGGTCAAAAACTAGGTAACTAGACCAAATCTAAGGAAAATCTTATTAACATACTAGTAATAGCTTATCCGACCACAAAATGAGTTATTGTGATTTACTCGAGGGCCATCATGGCCCATTTTTCTCATTTGACGTTTGTTTGACCTTTAAAGGTAACATTGATTCTTAATTCAATGACCTTCATTTTGAAAATGATATCCTGTTGAATTGACATTAGTTATAGTCAACACAAAAAATAGTATACATTTTAATATTCATCATTTACAGGTATGCTATTTTTACATTCTTCCAGATTAAAAATGTAACCCAGTTGAAAAAGTTGCGACTCGACCAGGGCAGTCTTAGATGAGTTACATTGGCACTGAATGTAAACAAGTTAATATAGTATTGCAAGCAATACAAAAGTCCCCTACCAAACAAACATTTATAAGTTGAACAAGAGCTGTCGGAGGACAGCATGCTCGACTATTCCACCGCTTATTTGATTACTGAGATAATGGACTCTAATGTAGTTGCATGCTAAACATTAACCACAATGTCTTAAAGGGTGATAATTTGCATTATATGCAGGATAGAGTTATTTAACTTGATTATTTTCATAGGTGTGATGGTTGGGAAGGGTTGTATAACGTTTCAATTGAATGCATCAAGTAGTTACTAAGATATGGACTCTTAATGTAGTTGCACGCAAACCTTTAACCATAGGGCAACAATTTGCACCATATGCAACTAGTTCAAAGTTATTACCAAAATAGTGTTTTTTTTGTTAAAGGTCAAAGTGACCTTGACCTTTGACCTTATGATCCCATGACCTGTTTGAGTCAAGTGCTTATGATGACCATTACCCAAACTAAATTTCAGGGTCATAGGCCTAAGCAATCAGTAGTTTTAAAACAAGGAATGTTTCTGTATTGAAGGTCACAGTGAACTTGACCTTTGACCTATTGACTCCAAACTTTCTAGGCCAACTTGCAATGATGTATGTCCATACCAAGTTTGAAGATCATAGGCCTAGGTGTATGTAAGTAATACGGGTCAATGCTAGCTTTCACAAAAACTTTAACCATTAAATGTTTCTTTACAGAAAGGTCACAGTGACCTTGACCTTTGACCTAGTAACTCCAAACTCTCTAGGCAAAACCAACTTGAAGATCACAGGCCTAAAACCTGGTGTACACTGTCAACATTTTCGGTAACATTCTCGGTAATATGTTGACCAGCTAGCTTGTTGCCGAAAATGTTGACAGTGTACACAGAGCAAAAAAGTTTGGCAACATGTTACCCAAATGTTACCGAGATGTTGACGAAAGAATGCAAATGCAGTTATGTTACCGAGCTGTTGCCGTGTTTAACCAATCAGGAATAAGCTCTAAATCACCTGATCTACCTGTGGTCATGTGATTTAGACAAAATGGTAGCCAATCAGGAATAAGCTCTAAATCACCTGATCTACCTGTGGTCATGTGATTTAGACAAAATGGTAGCCAACCGTAGGGTTAAAGCCAGCCTTTCCGCAGCCGGAATGGAGTCCCTAAGATGGGTGTCTTCCTTTCTTATTAGGGGCTCCACTTTCTGCAGCAGCTCCTCAAATGCCCTTTCATCCACGCGTAGAAAGTTCTTATATGAGGGCTTGTCCCCCAGTCTTAACTCTTTCAGGAGACAGTGATAAGCCCCACACTGTTCCCTCAGGATGATCCAGGGCCTTGTCCACACTCGTTTTTCTTTATTACGTCTTCTCTTTCGTCTGTCAACTATGAGCATCAAAATTGCAGCAGAAGCACTGACAAGGCATCTTCTCCTCTTCGAATCTTCCATTTTTATGATTTTCCCTCCAAAATCTGACCTCCAAATCCTCATTCCTGCTCATTTTTCGGTAACATCTCAATAACATGTTGGCCAAATGTTACCCAATTGTTACCCAGTGTACACAGGGCCAAACTTGTGTTGCCATGGTGTGTTACCGAACCTGGTCAACATGTTTCCCAGAATGTTACCGAAAATGTTGACAGTGTACACCGGGCTTAAGTGTAGGGTAAATGCTAGCTTGTACGAAAACTTTAAACATGAACTATTTCCATATAGAAGGTCACAGTGACCTTGACCTTTGACCTACTGACTCCAAAGTGTATAGGCATCACCAACTTGCTATGAAGAATGTCCATACAAAGTTTAAAGACCATAGGCCTAGGCGTATGTTAGTAATAAGGGTAAATGCTAGCTTGCACAAAAACTTTAACCATGAACTGTTTCTATATAGAAAGTTACAGTGACCTTGACCTCTGACCTACTGACTCCAAACTGTGTAGGCATCACCAACTTGCTATGAAGTATGTCCAAACCAAGTTTAAGATCATTGTTCTAGGCGTATGCAAGTTATAAGGGTAAATGCTAGCTTGCACAAAAACTTTAACCAACGCCGACGCAGACTTGACTACAATAGCTCCCCTTATTCTTCGAATAGTCGAGCTAAAAAGGCGCATTATTCTGTAAAACCCCACTTTAGAGTTATGCCCCTTAACATACATGGTCTTCTAGTGTTCCTCAATAAATGTGTGAAGTTCTAGAGTAGTAAACATGACATTGTGGAACAAAGTCTTCAAGTCTGAGCTTGACTTTGGGAGTAAGTTGCTGGTTATTGTACATTACACACATCATCTTGCTATGAAGAATAATTGTGTGAAGTTAAAATCCATTCAAGCATGTGGAAGACACAGTGCATAGTTGAGATGTGGGCCGGACAAGGTAATCCTATCATACAGTACGCATTTTTACCTTTGACCTCTAAGTGTGACCTTGACATTTGAAATACAGGCCTGGGTCTTGTGCGCCACACGCCGCCTTATCATGGTGAACGTTTGAGCCAAGTTTCTTTCAAACCCTATGATGCATGGTTAAGATGCGGGCCGGACAAGGTTAGGTGGGACTGACAGACAGATACAGACAAAATCGACCAAACCTATAGTCCCCAAACTGGTCTTTAAATATTGATATACATGTATATCTGCTTACTAATCTTACACGCTTGTGTTGGATGTTTTGAATTAATAATAAATTCTTCCAATAAATGGGGCAGATAAACCTGTTTGTAACAGTATTATTATATGTCGCTCTTCATCTCTTTCCTCGATGAACATGATGTTTATAAACCAAATCAAACTTGTGTAAACATTTAATTTTACTTCAGCGTCACTCACACACAAATGACGTCAAACTTTGAGTGATTATTACGTCATTTCTTATGCTATGTCACTATCACCGGTTTTCTAATGAAGCGGCCCATTTATATAGACATGGTAGGAAATGGAGCAATAGCTTTTCACCACTAGTATAAGTATCTATATTTCAAATGTAGTCTCTTTAACCCTCTCCCAAATACAACAAATCTGCAGACTTTGAAAACTTCTAGGTCAAATTATGGAAAGATTTCTATGAATGAAAGTACATTTGTATAATATTTGAATAGAATTAAAATCATGAGCAATTTCTTTTTTTGACACAATGTTTTCAAATGTTGTCTGCTACAGATGCTTCAAAGTGCATCTGCATGTGGGTAAGGGTTAAATATTGTCAAAGAAAGATTTGTGTTTTCATCAAGGAAAGGGTAAAGTTATATCTATTTATGTTTGTAATCTATTCTGCAAAATATCAATAGGTTCTGTATAGAAACAAATTGCTAAAGTTTTATTTATGACTTTAATTGCACGGGTGCATCAGCACCAGTGCATATATTGGTTGTGAAAAAACTCACACTGGTGCAATGGGCTTGCTCCGTGTTAATCATCTTGATCGCGAATGCGCCGTATTTTACCTTCAGCTCTCGGATATTTCCGTAGCAGTTCGTCACTAGACTGGTTCTCGTTCGAGTTTGCAATAGAAGATTAAGATGAGTGAACCCGTCTATTTATATGCGAGTAGTTTTTTTATAATTAAAATGTAAATTAAAACCATAGTTTTTTTATAACACCCACCGCTGCCACCATGTGTAACGTGTACCGGCGTTTAGCCATCGCGGGTCACCCATCCAGGCACTAACCGCGATGAACATTGCTTAACTTTACACAAAGGTTAACCACTCTACCAACGTTGCTATAAAAGCTGGCTTCCCAGCAAAGCTTTCAGAGTGATATTTATACATAAACCTATACCCCGTTCCCGTTACATTAGGAAAATGGGAATATTTTCATAAATGCGAAGTTATTGTGCTAAATTTTGCAATTTTAAGAATATATCAAGGGAAAAAAAGGACGCACATGCGCAAACAAATGATTACAATAATTTTGGGAGATCGAGGTCAACACGTTGGGAAAAGGTATTTTTGTTTTCGTTTTACGTATTTAACTAAAGAACTATTGTTATCATATATTTATATCATATATTTAAAAGCAGGTTTCGTGTTTTTGGAATCAAACAGTATTTCTTAAGCCATAAAATGCTGATTTCTGCGACAAATGCTGCATATTGCAGCAACTCTTGTTTGTGCTACATTTTGCGAAATCTTGAATCTTTTTACTTATAATTTATAAGCATGCCCTGACAATCAATATTTGTTTTTCTTTTTAAGAAAATGGAAGCAGCTGGTACAAATGATTGGAGCAATAAATATTTTCTCAACTTCTTTTCACCAAATAAAACGAAAAATATCCCTAAAGTATTTCTCCGTTTCCATTTATATTTTACAACAACAGCTGTCCATAAGACAGATTTGGACTTGATTATATGTAGATGCATGCAAAACTTTCACAAGAATTTCTAAGTCAAATAATAAAAGTTTATACTTTGCATAATATGCGAGATAACAGTTAATTATCTGAAGGTATAATGGTCGGGAAGGACTGTATACAGTTTCAATGCTTTGATTGATTGGGGTTTAACACTGTTTTCAACAATCTTTCAGTCATATCACTGTGACCAGTTCACCTACTCATGTGTTTCCTAGCTTTCTCACACCAGTTCTCCACACAACATTCTTTCCAAGCAACTGGCTGCTTCTCTACATAGACTGTAAACCCATAGGTGGAAGACGAATGATCCTTGTCACAGTGACTTTGTCAAACATCGGAAAGAATGTTGGCCAAGCTCGGGTTCAAACTCACAACCCCTATATTGACAGCAGGTGTTGCTACCGACTGAGCTAGTGGGGCTCTGCTATTTCAAGCCATCAAGTAGTTTCTGAAACTTAAACCAGAATTTCTAAGGTTTCTGATGGTTGGGGAGGATTGTAAAATGAATTAATGCAATGCATCAAGTAGTTACTGAGATATAGACTCTTAATGTAGTTGCACACAAAACTTTTACCAGAAAGAGGCCCAAGAGGGCCAGTATCGCTCCACTGCCATTTGATCCCCAAACAGTCACACCCCCGGATGGCCAAGTTTAATCCCAATTGACCTGCTGGTTACTGAGGAATAAATGTTGACACACGCCGGACAATTAGACAATAACTAAACAAGAGGGCCATGATGGCCCTGGATTGCTCACCAGATATTTTTTTTCACTTTAGCCATATAAGCTCCGCCCTTTGGCGGCCACAGTTTTCAACCAATCAACATGGCTTGAAGGAATCCGATAGAGGGTCACCCTAGGAACATTTCTACAAAATTATTTGAACAACGGCCTGACACTTTCGGAGGAGATGATTTTTTAAGTTTTCGCTATAGCCATATAAGGCAAAATAACCCCCGACACTTTCGATTGCTTGGGAAGATTGTTGTGTGGAGTACTGGTGTGAAAAAAACAGGAAATGCATGATAAGGTGAACTGGCCGCCGTGATATAACTGAGAAATTGTTAAAAACAGCGTTAAACCCCAAACAATCAATCAATCAATTCGATGAAGATTTTTTCAGTTTTCACTATAGCCAAATAAGGTAGAAAAGCCCCGCCCCCTGGCGGCCATGTTTTTTGACCAATCAACATGGCTTGAAGGAATCTGATAGAGGGTCACTCTAGGAACATTTCGACAAAATTATTTGAAAATCGGCTTAGACCTTTTGGAGAAAGATTTTTTAAGTTTCCACTATAAGGCAAAATAGCCTAGCCCCTTGGCGGCCATGTTTTTTGACCAATCAACATGACTTGAAGGAATCTAATAAGAGGGTCACCCAAGGAACATTTCAACAAAATTATTTGAAAATCGGCCAACAAGTTTAGGAGAAGAACATTTTTTAAGTTTTTTTCAATCGGTTGCCATGGAAACCAGAATTCTGCATGGATCCCAACAATTTGAAGGAATTTTGGTAAGGACATTGAGATGATGCTTTCTGTGAAGTTTCATCACAATTGACCCACTGGTTACAGAGGAGAAGATGTTGATGGACGACGCACAATGGACAATGGATGCCGGACAAAAGGCGATCACAATAACTCACCTTGAGCACTACGTGCTCAGGTGAGCTCACAAGAGGGCCAGTATCGCTCAACTCCCATTAGGCAAAAGTTAAATCTCCAAACAGCCCTGCCCCCTGATGGCCATGATTTTTTACCAATCAACATGGCTTGGAGGAATCTGATAGAGGGTCACCCTAGGCATATTCATACAAAATTATTTAAAAAACAGCCTGACACTTAAGGAGAAGAAGATTTTTTAAGTTTTCACTCAAGCCATAAAAGGCAAAATATCCCCGCCCCCCCCTGGTGGCCAGTTTTCTACCAATCAACATTGCTTGAAGGAATCTGATAGTGGGTCACCCAAAGAACATTTCTACAAAATTATTTGAAAATCGGACACTTTTGTCGGAGAACATTTTTTAAGTATAAAATAAAATATATAAGGCAAAAAAGCCGCGCCCTCTGGCAGCCATGTTTTTTGACCAATCATTATGGCTTGAAGGAATCTGATAGTGGGTCGCCCTAGGAACATTTCTACAAAATTATTTGAAAATTGGCCGAACACTTTCGGAGGAGAAGATTTTTTAAGTTTTCACTTTAGCCATATAATGCAAAATAGCCCCGCCCTCTGGCGGCCATGTTTTTCCGACCAATCAACATGGCCTGAAGGAATCTGATAGAGGGTCTCCCAAGAAACATTTCTACAAAGTAATTTGAAAATTGGCCTAACACTTTCTGAGAAATAATGATTGTATATTGTTTTATGGCGCATCGACAGCTAAGGTCATTTAGCGCGCAATTAAATTTAATTATTCATGATCCCTGGGTAAACAAACCAGTACTAGGCTAGAAAATGTGCCTTGCCCAAGGGCACTCCACCATGACCGTAGTGCCGCGACTGGGGATCGAACCCGGGACACCCGGTTTCGAAATCCCCGACGCTAACCATTCGACCACAGCGGATTCCTACTTTCTGAGGAGAAGATTTTTTAAATTTTCACTATTTTTTTCTTTCGATTGCCATGGAAACCAGAATTTTGCATGGATCCAAAAAAAATTAAGGAATTCAGGAGAGGATATTGAGAGGATGCTTCCTATGAAGTTTCATCCCAAGTGGCCAAGTGGTTAGGGAGAAGAAGACGTTTGAAGCAAAAAGTTTACAGATACACGCATGACAGACTATTCGCCATTACATTACATAAGCGCCAGTGGAGCTAAAAATTATTAAAATTTGATAATGGACAATTTTAATTTGTAGATGTCGCCTCCTTTAAAAGTCTTATTTTGTTTTTTTGAGTTTTTCCAAAAAATCTCAAATTATTTAAAAGTCACAGATTTGATGATTGTGGGCAAGGGTTGACATTATTACAGTTTCTGTTATTCCTTGTAAAGGATTGAAATTGAAATTGAAATTTCTTGACAAAATTGCGTTCTCTGAGAGAAGAAAATAAATCAAAATTCGCTTCGATATTTACGCTGCATTATCTGTATGAAACAAACACAATTAAATAAGATTTCCAATATAAGCCTTCCAGTAACTTTGTCAGGAAAAATAAATAACGCCGCATCGCACCACGGCACCACATTTCCCCCCAGATTAACCCCGTCTCCCACATACAACATATCTGGCAGACAACCTTGAAAACATTTAGGCACTATATCGAAAATATCTACAAATGAAAGTATATCTTTCTAATATATATATATATCAGAGCTCTAGATAATTCTAAAATCCTTATTTGACCTCCAAAACCTATGTTGTTGGTACTCATAATCGTCTCAGTGAGATGATTCTTTAGAGTTCCCACAACATAAGTTTTAAGGATTGCTAACAGATGGAAGCAAAACCTGTTTACTCTTCCTTATCTAGTCCTCTGACAACAGTTGAAAACGTGGAAAATGGAAGAATTGCTCATTATGAGCAATTTCTCCTTTTGCTGCAATGTTTCCAAAAGACATATGCTACATATGGATGAAAATGTGTCAACAAATGGGGAAGGGTTAATATTCCATTGTTGCTTTTTTCCCCGCTAAAGCTGATCTGGAATTACATTTCTATTTTGTTTGTTTGCATTGTGTTTAACGCCGCATTCAACACATTGTCTGTTATATAACGCTTTAATGCCGCATTCAACAAATTGTTGTTATATCGCGCTTACGCCACGCAAATTGTCTGTTATATCACGGCATTTCCTGGATAAGATACCAGTTCTACTGGTCAGTTTATCCTGACACCAGTGAGTCAGTTGTTAGGCTAACCCCACAACCCTGAGCGCCAGAGGGAAAGCCATGACTACATTTTTAAAGTCTTTGGTTACAAATCTATACTCTGTGCTGAAACATGCTCTAGCATATTTATTATTGGTTAGAAACAAATTCATTCTCAAAATTGACAAACAAGAGTGTTCATTTTGATGATAGATTTATTTTCTTGAAGCGGAAACATTGTACAATAGGCTCACCATAAGCAGAGCTCTAGTTCTGAAATCCTTATTTGACCTCAAACCCTATGTAGTGTTTATCTAAAATATTCATCACAAAAGTGAGTACTCACAAAATAGGCTTCAACCTTTTCCCAAACACAGACAGTTTCTGATGCCTCTTTAGGAGACGACTTTTGAAAACATTGTGGCAAAAATTTCTGCTACAAGTCTTCAAAAGACGTCTGCTAGAGATGTATTACGCGCGTTTTAATAGAGATATAGTGAAGCTTAGACCAGTTTACCTAGGCCTCTCTAGAAACATCTGGAGACAGATATCAACTACTTATGAGGCTTTTTTGAATAATCAGTCTCTTTTATCTTTCCATTTCCCGCAATGTTTAATTCCGAGTCTGAAAATAATACATCTACAGAGAGATGCCAAAATTGGCATATTTGATCCTTGGGGGTACTCAGAATCATCACTCATTGAAACAATCCTTTTTGTGTGGGTATTCAAAAGAATTGTTTCAATGCCCTTTTTGTGTGGGTATTCAAAAGGAATTGTTTCAATGCCCTTTTTGTGTGGGTATTCAAAAGAATTGTTTCAATGCCCTTTTTGGGTGGATATTCAAAAGAATTGTTTCAATGCCCTTTTTGTGTGGGTATTCAAAAGAATTGTTTCAATGCCCTTTTTATGTGGATATTCAAAAGAATTGTTTCAATGCCCTCTTTGTGTGGGTATTCAAAATAATTGTTTCAATGCCCTTTTTGTGTGGATATTCAAAAGAATTGTTGCAATGCCCTTTTTGTGTGGGTATTCAAAATAATTGTTTCAATGCCCTTTTTGTGTGGATATTCAAAAGAATTGTTTCAATGCCCTTTTTGTGTGGATATTCAAAAGAATTGTTTCAATGCCCTTTTTGTGTGGATATTCAAAATAATTGTTTCAATACCCTTTTTGTGTGGATATTGAAAAGAATTGTTTCAATGAGTGATGATTCTGAGTACCCCCAACATAGGGTTTTAGGATCAAATAAGGATTTAAACACATGAGATACACCCTTTTTGCTATAGCTGTCTGCAGACAAAGTGAGGACCTGATAGCTCTGTCTGCAGACTAAAAGAAGACCTGTATCAAAACATTATCGTTTTCTGATGTCATCTACGCACACTAACCAAGCACCAAACAGCAAAGATTATTAACCACAAACCTGATAAGATATTTGAAGTCTTCTGCTTTAAAACTGTCTGAGGAATATTTTGTTTCAAGCAATTTCTCCTATTGTCACAATGTTTTCAAAAGTCGTCTGCTGCACATGTGTTAAATAATATAGAGTTAAAAACAATTATTTTGGGTACGTTCTCCTTAAGACAGAAAATGGTTTCAAAATTCTTCTGCTGCAGAGACATCCAACTGCGTCAACATGATAGGATAATGGTTATATGACATTCAAAACTAAATGATTGAAATCTTTCCTATTTGAACAAAGTTCAATTTAAGCTATATTCAGTAGGTGACTTGTGAAATGAAATTGGAAAAGAGAAATTGCTCAACCATACAATTTCTCCTTTTTCCACAATATATTTTGAAACTGTGTCAGAATAAAACCTTAATCCCCCCACCCCCCTTTTTTTCCTTCATACAGCACACGACTTTGACAGCATTTAAGGCCAAAAAAATAGAAAATCTTCATAAATGATTATATAACTATTGAAAACATTGTTGCAAATGTAGTCTGTCTGCTGCAGGTGTCAAAAAGTGAAAATGGTTAAAGTTCCTAAATGTCTGTTATTTTCTACATACCTTTTCTAAGCAGACGACTCTTAAAATGAAGTTTTTCAAAGTAAAACATATTTTTATTAGAAAATACTTACCAGTCATTTAATACCTGATATATAATCTCTACACCCTTAATTCATCCAGAAAAAGAACTCGCCTTGCGTATTCCTCACGTATATGTGATATACACGGTCGCCCGTAAGAGCGGGAGTGCACGTGATATTTTGGTCACTTTTATTTCAACATTAAGTGTTGGGTGACGACGCGGGGATGGGAGGCGGGACTCTATAAATGACTGGTAAGTATTTTCTAATAAAAATATGTTTTACTTTGAAAAACTTCATTTTTATGTCAAAAATACATTACCAGTCATTTAATACCTGATGACTTTGTAGCATCGGACGGGAGGTTCGGCCAATACTTACTGTCGTTCCAGGTAGCAGCACCTTGTAGTGTATTATTTTCTAATTTATTTACAAAGTACTATGAACCCAACAGTATAAGGTAAGAGCAGGGATTGATTAATTTCAATCAGTGTTCACTTCATAGGTATGTTGGGAGTAATTTAGCGGACAACTCACTGAGACGCAACCAACGGGCCCAGAGAGTACAAGTTCTGTCTGACCAGACATAGAACGCAAGTAGAAAGATGAATAACTTGACTGAGTTTTCCGAACTGCCGCGCGAAGAATTCTTCAAGAGGAATATTGTTCGAAAAAGCCCAACTTGCCGAAAGAGCTCTAACTTCATGCTGGCGTATCCGCAGAAAAGAAAGATCTCGACTAGATAAATCTTTGTACGCTAATTTAATCGTAATGGATATCCAGCAAGAAAAGAAGCTGCTGATATATCTTTACGACCTATAAGAGGGAGAAATAACCTCTTTCTCCGACCCCTATTCCCCTCAACTCTCTTAAGATAATATTTAAGAGCTCTGACAGGACAAGGGATCTGTCGGAATCCGAAGGACCACAGCTCGCAGAAAGACTAGGAACTGAATCGGATCAGGAAGGACCGACGGTAACTGGTTCTTCAAGCCAGAAACCCTGGTTGACACAGTAGAGTAAAGGGGCCATCAGATTTATTGAATCTGATATGCCCGGTTTCTACAGACAGAGCGTGTAATTCGCTCCTTCGACGAGCTGTAGCGACAGCTAATAAAATAATTTTTATTTTATAAGTAAGGAACTTTAAAGACGTTGATTCAAGAGGTTCGTATGGAGCTCTTGTAAGCGACCAGAGGACGCAAGACAAATCCTATTTTGGAGTTAAACTCCTACAAATGGGTTTTTCTAATTCTAACCATCAGGCTGTGAAACCTAATGAAATTCGTTTCTACTGACAGCAAAGAACTCACTTCCCTGATTGTGTTCGCCAAGCAAGACGAATTTATAAGTCTCAGTTACTAACTTAAGAAGCGGTAGTTTTCGACGAACGTTCAGAGAGATTGACCTTCCTTAATAACATCAATCGGTAAGAACTGTCTATTTCTAAGGAAGATGTAACGGTTATGTCAATCAGGCCAGCAGGACGTATAACCACGGTCTCTGAGCCAGTGAAGTGTTTCTATTATCAATTTTCACCTTTCAGACAGGGAATAACTGAAACCGGAAGTTGATTCATTATAACTCCGAGGAAGAAATTATTATTTTTCCTTTGCGAATTCTGATCGTCCACTGCCGAATGAGTAGTATGAGATTGAAAGCTAGCAAAACTAAATTCATATGAAGTTGTCTACTCTATTGATCACATGCCGTAGGCTGTTAAGCCCTGTAGCTGTAACGCACTGCCCCGATATCTGTAAACAATTCGGGTGTGGTGTGAAGCATGTATCGGGTTGTTTCCCGTACTTACTGATCCCGAACCAGAAAACGAATCGGATTCTCTTGAGGGAAATAGATCCGACTTGCCTGTTTTGGGAAATAATTCCGAACGCAGGTATTCGAACTGTAACTCCTCGATGACAAAACAATCGGTACGTGGTAATAGGCGTCTGTTAGGTCTAACAACTCGCCCAGACAGCCGTTCCGGATCGTGATCTTGGTGAAACGGAACGTTCCATTCTACTACTCGACCGTACTAGACGCGAACTGAGTCGATACGTCTACTACCGGTCTTCACTGTCTATCTTTCTTAGGAAGTTGTAGCAACCCCGAATGAAAGGTTGATACCCACTCTATATCATTCTTTGTTAGAAGATTTAATAGAGAGGAGTGCTTCCCTATAGCTGCGGATTAGGGACAGTGCTCTACTTGGTTGTATGCCAACTTAGCCTCGTAACGCTAGGCTCGAACTTAGCCTGTCTCTTAGCGTCTTCACAGGTTGGGGTTCTAAGAATGCCCTTGCAGAAGTCGCTGTACGTTTCTGTCCCTGTGTAAACGATGTTGCCGCATACGCCGAAATGTGCCTTATGGACGCAGTGAATGCATTAACCTTCTGCCAATGATAATTTATTTAGAGTCTAGATCTAAATTGTATCATCATCATATGGGGCACTGATCCCGATATGTCTCTTATTCGTCAGACAAGACTGGGTCGTGGGTTTTCCCCGACGACGTGAGGATTGACTATAGCCGGTTCTGAACCGGAAGGTCAGTGTCCGATTCGACATGGAAACCTATGAAGGAGTCATGACCGAGGAAATTAATCCCTTTTCCGAAGTGCCCTGAATTGGAGTCATGACCGAAGAATTGATCCCTTGACATAGATCCCTTTTCCGAAGAAGAATGAGATCGCATGGAATCAACCGTCGGGGCCGAGCTCACGTATGAGATGGTCTTGACCTCCCTGTCTCAGAGTTCACAGAGTGAATATCCTCTGGTCCTTGTCATTTACCACAAAACGAAAGTACTTCCTCGACGAGGGAGCGATTGGAATGTGGTAATAGGCGTCTGTGAGGTCTAGAGAGACCGCCCAGTCGCCTTCCCGAATAGTCGGATGGAGCGGGTCGACTCCATTTTTAACTTCTCGACCGGAATCAATAGATTTAGAGTTGATAAATCTATAACCGGTCTCCACCGATCGTCTTCCTTCGGGACGAGGAAAGGACGGCTGTAGCAACCTCGACAACTGGGGTTGAGAACCCTTTCTATGGCCTTCTTTTACAGAAGACGTGATGAAATCACTTTTGACATGGCCGGATGATGTGACGACATGTCGATAGGCACGCTTGTCAGGAGGAGAAACAAGAGGCCCAAGAGGGCCAGTATCGCTCCACGGCCATAAGGCAAAAATCAAATCTCCAAACAGCCCTGCCCCCTAGTGGCCATATTTTTTACCAACCACCATGGCTTAAAGGAATCTTGTAGAGTGTCACCCAAGGAATGTTTCTGCAAAATTATTTGAAAATCGGCCTGACACTTTCGGAGGAGAAGATTTTTTAAGTTTTCACAATAGCCATATAAGGCAAAATAGCCCCACCCCATGGCGGCCATATTTTTGAACCAATCAACATGGCTTGAAGGAATCTGATAGAGGGTCACCCAAAGAACATTTCTACAAAATTATTTGAAAATCTGCTCAACACTTTCGGAGAAGAAGACTTTTTAAATTTTCACTATGGTCATATAGAGCAAAATAGCCGCGCCCTCTGGTGGCCATATTTTTCGACCAATCAACATGGCTTGAAGGAATCTGATAGAGGGTCACCCAATGAACATTTCTACAAAATTATTTGAAAATCGGCAGAACACTTTCGGAGAAGAAGATTTTTTAAGTTTTCACTATGGTCATATAAGGCAAAATAGCCCCGCCTTCTGGCGACCATGTTTTTCGACCAATCAACATTTCTTGAAGGAATCTAATAAAGGGTCACCCAAGGAACATTTCTACAAAATTATTTGAAAATCGGCCTGACACTTTCAGAGAAGAAGATTTTTTAAGTTTTCACTATTTTTTTCTTTTGGTTACCATGGAAACCAGAATTATGGATGGATCAAAAAAATTTGAAGGAATTTAAGAGAGGACATTGAGAGGATGCTTCCTATGAAGTTTCAACCAAATTGGCCAAGTGGTTAGTGAGAAGAAGTCGTTTAAAGGAAAAAGTTTACGCACGCACGCACGCACGACGGACAATTCGCCATGACATAAGCTCGACTGGCTTTCAGCCAGTGGAGCTAAAAATGAAGGGAATTGGATACCCTTCCTGTATCAAAATCCTCTGTGACACTTTCCCATTCCTCTATGAACAACAACAGGCGGCCCCCGACTGTAATCTCCTGCCTTGTGACGATCATAGAGAGGTGCGCATCCCTAGGGCTGAGGCCTAGGGGTTGTGCTGTACTTAGAAGGCTGCCGATTCTTAGCCCCTTGGTAAGGGGCCTTCGGTTAGCCGACTTATGACATGTGGAAATCGGTTGTCTCGGCGTAAACGCCTTAACTTCCCGTTTATGCTCTTTGCAGGGTAAGGCTTCTTAGTTTTGCTCTTAACCGCAGAAGACGCAGAGTGTTTCTGGCCCTGTGCAAATGTATTAACTGCGCTCGCCGAAAGACTTCTGGACTGTTCTGACGCATCAGACACAGTCCCGCAGCTATACTTCCACCAAAGAGGAGCTTAGAGTCTAAGGAGTCGTTATCTGAAAGCGACTGATTTCCCTCATCTTCTTTACACGAAGAGCTGGAAGAGTGTCTAATCCTCCGACATAGTCTAACTGGTCTTACGACCGGTTGATCTACATCTGACTCCGACATGGAAGGCTTCGACCTCCCTTTCCCAGAATGAACTAGTGTATTCTGGTCCATGGGTTGCCTTTCTAAGGACTGCCTACTATATAGGTGTCCCTCCGGGTGCAGTGCCAGCTCTAGCATTACCCGGTTGACTAGAGATAAGCAGTTAGTGAAGCTGATCTATCAAAAGTCTCCAGAAAACTTTGTCCGCAGACATCGTAATCCGGCACTCTGCAGCAGTCCGAAGATTTCCCTGCAAGAGGTCCGACAAACCAGCCCGCTCGGTTTCCCGGCGGGTGATTCCGGCATCCCCTTCTTTCGAAGGTTGAGCCCCAACACCAGGCATCAAGATAATGTCGTTCAGAGGAAGAAGGCTCCAGCTCTTGAGCACATTCAACTCTGTTTCCATACGGTGTCTGGCCCGAAGGCTTTTGTTTCCCGAAAGAACAACGAGCATCCAAAGTTACCATCCGCCCCTCCGTGTCTCTCGCTAGACTAGGAGGTGCGGTTGTGCTAAGTG
This sequence comes from Serripes groenlandicus, assembly GCA_031761405.1. NCBI lineage: Eukaryota > Metazoa > Mollusca > Bivalvia > Cardiida > Cardiidae > Serripes > Serripes groenlandicus. The sequence goes on along the minus strand of JASEVX010000001.1, from coordinate 95,301,269 downwards.
GAGAAGGAACAGCTCTGACCTTCGACCCACTCAACACGGTCGCGGAGTCCGATTGGGAGAACCCCACGATCTCAGCTTCACTCGAAGAGATCAGAGAGGCCTTTTTAGGGGCCCTCTTACCCTTCCTGCTTTTGCTAGTCTTACTTTTCCCAGCCTGTTTCCAAATGGACACAGACCAAGAAGAGCAGTACTCGCAGGGTGAAAGCTGTGTGCACTTTGAGCAAGCAACACAGTTCGGATGCGTGTCTCATGTGTCCCCAGCATGACCACACGAGCCACGCCTCCGTTCACCATTATGTGACATAGTTATGAATACAATTTATACGAAATGAATACAAAAAATAATTTGTTCTACTTTTTATTTTTTCTACACCGAGTGAACACCCGGGGACGTATATAATTGACAAACAAAAATAAATAATTTGTTCTACTTTTTATTTTTTCTACACCGAGTGAACACCCGGGGACGTATATAATTGACAAACAAAAATAAATATTTTTGTCTATGTTATTAATACATGTAATGTACAACAAGCATTTTCAGTGAAAAGATATCCCCCGCCAACGATGGCTTGTTTGTGCATGAAGGTCTTTATGTTTAATGTGCAATTGACCTTTAAATTTCAACTTCTTCGCACAAGATCAAGGGGAAAGAATAAAGTTATGATACTGGTTTATCCCGTTCCGCGCCAAATTATAAAATATCGACTGGGATTACTTTATGATAAAATATTTTAACGAAATAAATCAGAGGGACGATTAAATAAAACTGTATTTTCTGAAACTGCTTACTCGGGAACATCAATTATTGCAAAATAGTGCAGTCCAAGATAAGACGCCACCTTTAAAAGCGGCGTCTTATCTGGAACTGCACTATTTTCAACAGAGTATTTTTGCGGTGAAAGGGGTTAATAATCAATATTACAAAACTAAAGGGGTGTCATTTGTTATTTCTTAAATAACACAGGAAAAATGTGAATACTAGGTTTTGCTTCTTAAACCAACAGTGACACAAATACAATAGATATCTTTACTCTTCTTAAAGTGGAACTAAAATGCATGGATAATTATGTATCAGACAGTGTTATAATAAATGTAAATGATTTGATACCATATTTATTCAGAAGTTCATTGCAGGATGTTGGTTCATATCACATTCAAGTTTCATCAAATTCTAGCAGCTAGTTACTGAGAAATAACTGTAGGCGTGGATTTTTTAATAAATCAGGGGCAGTAACTCTAAAAAAAATTAAGGAATCCAAAAAAGAGTTGGAGGGGAATAATGGCAGGAAGTTGGTTAATATTACATTCAAGTTTCATCAAATTCTAGCCGCTAGTTACTGAGAAACGGCTGCGAACGATTATTTTTTAATAAATCAAGGGAAATAACTCTAAGAAAAATTGACTAATCCAAATGAAAAATGAACAGGCATCATCCCAGTATAGTGGTTCATATTTATTTTAAGTTTCATGAAATTCTACCCGCTAGTTACTGAGAAATGGCTGAAAACGTAGATTTTTCAAAAAATCAAGGGCAATAACTCCAAGGAAAATTGACTAATCAAAAAAAAAAATTGGACGGGCATCATCCCAGTATAGTGGTTCATATTTATTTTAAGTTTTATGAAATTCTACCAGCTAGTTACTGAGAAAATGCAGGTGACGGACGGAAGGACGGAAGGAAGGAAGGAAGGACGGACGGACGGACGGACGGACGGACGGACAACGCCATTTCAATATCCCCCTCCCTATTTCATAGGCGGGGGATAATAAATGATAATTACTATTATCATTAAAGGGGTTGGGGAACTCGTCGTTAAATTTTAAGTCTGACTCAGCATTTACGTACTTCCGCACCCGATGACGATAACTGAAAATATGGGTGGGGTAAACCACCTCGTGTCTTTTCAGTTAGTTGTCTACCACAAAAATGAAGTTTTTAAAGTAAAACATATTTTTATTAGAAAATACTTACCAGTCATTTATTACCTGATATATACATCTCCTAACCCTTAATTCATCCAGAAAAAGAACTCGCCTAGCGTATCCCTCACGCCCGTGTGATATACACGGTCACCGGCAAATACCGGCGCACGAGGTCAACGTGTCACTTTTAGTTTTCAAGTAAGTGTTGGTTGACGACGCGGGGTTGGGAGGCGGGAATATGAAATGACTGGTAAGTATTTTCTAATAAAAATATGTTTTACTTTAAAAACTTCATTTTTATGTCAAAAATACATTACCAGTCATTTATTACCTGATGACTTTTCAGCATCGGTCGGGAGGCATCTGCCAACACTTCTAGTCCTACAGGTAATGCAGCACATTGTAGTTATTTTTATTTAATTTATTTACTTAGTACTGAGACACAACAGCCTGTGAAAGTAGGAGAATGGATTGATAAATTTCAATCGTTAAGTACTTTATTGTTGTGTCTAATATGTAATTTAGCATATAACTCGCTGAGACGCCACCAGTGGCCCCAGAGAGTGAAGATTTTCAGTTTGCTTAGACATAGATCGCAGGTAGAAATTTGAAAAAGTCGATTGAGATTTCCATACCGCGGCACGAAGAATATCCTCTAAAGGCACATTGTTGGAAAAGGCCCAACTAGCGGAGAGTGCTCTAATTTCATGTGGACGAATCCGTAAAAACGAAAGATCGCGAACTGAAAGATTAGTGTAGGCTAATTTAATTGTACAGGATATCCAGCGGGAAATAGAAGCCGCTGAGATATCCTTACATCCTATCAGAGGGAGAAACAACCTCTTCCTACTGCCCCTTGTCCCTTTAACTCTCTTAAGGTAAAGCTTAAGAGCTCTAACGGGACATAGAAGTCTGTCGGCATCCAACGGACCACAGCTCGCAGAAAGACTGGGAACCGTGATTGGTTTAGGAAGGACCGAAGGTAACTGGTTCTTGGCTAAAAAACCTGACTGACAAAGCAGAGTGAACGAGCCATCAGATTCATTGAATCTGATAAAGCCGGTTTCTACTGAAAGCGCATGTAACTCACTTCTACGACGCGCGGTCGCAAAGGCAAGAAGAAAGACAGTTTTGTAAGTTAAAAATTTTAACGAAGCAGAAGACAGAGGTTCGTACGGCGCCTTTGTAAGAGACCAAAGAACGCAAGATAAATCCCATTTTGGAGTTAAACTCCTACAAACGGGTTTATCTAGTTCGAATGATCGCATAAGTTCCGAGAGAAATGGATTAGCACCAATACTCTCTCCCCCTTTGAACTTAAGCGTATTCGAAAGCATTGAACGATAACCTTTTATTGTGCTAACAGCTAGATCTTTATCTTCAAAAAGAAAAAGAAAGAAATCGGCAATCCTAGCTACAGAGGGACACTCAGGATTGATCGACCTAGCATGACACCAATCTGAGAAGACTGTCCACTTGGAATCATAGACGATTCTAGTGGATCGTCTTCTGGATTGAGCGATGCGAGAGGCAACTTTTTGAGAAAAGTTTCTCTCTCGGATCGATCGCTTGATAATGTCCAAGCGTGAAGATGAAGCATTGCCGGGTTGGTATGAAGATGCCGCCCCGGTTGCTGAAACAGAAGGTCGTCTTGAAGAGGAAGACGTACTGGTTGTGCCGACAGGCAGGCCAGGAGGTCGTTGAACCAAGACCTCTGGGGCCAAAATGGCGCTATCAACAGGATTCTGCACTGTTGAGAACGAAGAACCTTTTGTAGTACGATCGGGACCAGAATGAACGGGGGAAACGCGTACCCGAATAGACGGTCCCAATCGAGGGTCAGTGCGTCCACTGCCCAGGCTGCCGGATCGTACATCGGTGACACATAAAGTGGCAGCCGATGGTTGACTCTGGTGGCGAAAAGATCCACCAGTGGTGTCCCGATCCGCATGAATACAGAGTTTACTACACTCTGATTCAGTGTCCATTCCGCCGGAAGAACTTTGTTTTGGCGGGATAGACTGTCCGCTAAGACATTCAAATGGCCGGGGACGTGTTTTACTAAGACTACTAACGACGTCGCCTGGCACCAAAGGAGTAACTTCCATGTCTCCAGAAAGAGTAGATGGGAGTGCGTTCCTCCTTGCCTGCGAATGTAGGACACAACAGTAGTATTGTCCGTCGACAATAAAACAGTTGTGTTCGCAACGGAGGCAGAGAACTGTTTGAGAGCTAGCAGGACTGCTCTCAATTCTAAGTTGTTTATGTGCAAACAACGTTCCTCCGCTGTCCACATGCCCTGGGCTGTTAGGCCCTGTGGCTCTAAATGAGCTCCCCAACCCACAGCACTGGCATCTGTAAAAAGGTACAGATCCGGAGGTGATGTGATCAAGGGCACCCCTTGTAGATAGATTAACGGATCCAGCCACCACCGAAGGTGTGACTTGAAGAAATCCGTCAGAGCTATCTCCTGTTCCAGTGAGTCCACAGACGGACGCCACCGGGACAGAAAAAGATACTGAAGGGGCCGCATGTGGAGCCTGCCTAGACTGACTAGGTCGGCTGCTGCACTCAGGGACCCCAGAAGTGACAGCATGGACCGGGCTGTTACCATAGCCTGGTCCAGAGTGAGTCTGATCTTCCGGAAAAGAGAATCGACTCTGTCCGAAGGGACCCGAATCACCGCTAGGTCGGTGAGAAAGGTCATCCCTACGAATGTAAACCTCTTTGACGGAACTAAGTCCGACTTCTGCGTATTGGGAATAAGGCCCAATCGCAGAATGGTCCGCCAGGCTAGAGACAGATCGTGAAGGAGAATTAAACGATCTGCTCTGTGGAGTAGCCAGTCGTCGAAGTATTGAAGAAGCTGGGGCCCGTTCATTCGTAGAAAGGCTCCCACAGCATTTATAATCTTCGTGAATACTCGAGGTGCGGACTTGAGGCCGAAGGGAAGTGCCCTGAATTGGTACACTTCTCCATTTACCACAAACCGAAGGTATTTCCTCGACGAGGAAGCGATCGGAATGTGGTAATAGGCGTCTTGTAGGTCTAACGAGACCGCCCAGTCGTCCTTCCGAATAGCCATTCTGATGGAGCGGGCCGACTCCATCTTGAATTTCTCGACCGGTATTAATAGATTCAGGGCTGACAAATCTATCACCGGTCTCCACCGACCGTCTTTTTTCGGAACGAGAAAAAGACGGCTGTAGAAACCCCGAGTATTGGGGTTGAGAACCCTCTCTATGGCTTTCTTTTTCAGAAGTGATGTAATCACTTCTGACATGGTCGGATGGCGTGACGACAGATCGATGGGCACGCTTGTCATGGGAGGGGGGGAAACGAAGGGAATTAGATACCCTTCTTGTATCACGGATAAAATCCAACGATCCTCCGTGATACTCCCCCATTCTTCCCTGAAAAATGACAGGCGGCCCCCTACTGCAATCTCCGGCCTCGGGATAGTCATAGAGAGGTGCGTACCCCTAGGGCTGCGGCCTAGGAGCCGTACCATACCTGGAAGTATGCTTCGGCTTAGCTCCCGTGAAACGGGGCTTCGGTTTAGCATAATTCCGGCCCGTGGAAGGAGGATGTTTAGGCGGTACAGCCTTCACTTCCTGTTTCTGCTTTTTCGCCGGGGGCTTCCTAGTATTAGTCCATTTAGCCGCCGGTGCAGAGTATTTACGACTCTGTGACAAAGCATTTACTGCACTCGCCGAAAGGCGTCTAGATTGTTCTGACGAATCAGTAACAGTCACTGCAGCAATCCTTCCACCAAAGAGAAGATTGGAGGATAAGGGGGCGGCTCTTAAGCTGTCCTTGCTATTTTGTAGCAGAGAAGAGGATTTGACAAGTGTCGCATCTCTCCTCGCGGACAGCATTTCCGTGGCGTTCTGCAAATTCAGAGCCATCAGGTGCCGATTCCCCGTATCGAAAGCCTCCAGAATTCTGCTAGCCCCTCTGCTAGAGACATTCTCCTCTTTAAGTAGCAGTGCCAGAGCTATGGCGAAATGATCGTCATGTGAAGCCACCATGACTCCCAGACGCGCTCTGGCCTCCCATCTCTCAACCAGTTTAGCACTAACTGTGATTGAGGTGGGTGCAGTTAATCCCAAAGTGGACGCATCTCCGTCTAAGGCCGGTACTTTAACGGGAAAGAACTCCTTCGAAGCTACATAAGTCTTAGGAGACACCCATTCCTTAGAGATGGCCAGTGGGACCGACCAGGCTGACTCAACAGTGTCTAATGACCTGGTGGACTGCAGTTGGTCCAATAACCTTCCCAAGTTATTCGCCTGCGGAAGTAACTGTAATGGAGTTGTAGACCCTCCTATTTCCGCATTATGTTCTTCCAAACTTGAAAGGTTTTTACGACGTGGGGGAGCGTCGATCTTAGGGCAGAGCGTACTAGGCACTACCCTAAAAACTTCTTCAATAGCCTGCTGCATGGACCAACGATCCGCAGCCGGCTCGTCTTCTATAGGTAATAGACTTTCCGTTTCTTCGTCAGACGAAGAAGTGGAGGATTGTCTAGGCCTACGACGAGAAGTATTGTGCATAACCGGACTTCCCACCGGTTGACCAATTTCCGATCCAGAAATGGATTCATTCTCTGATAAATCCATAAGCTGGTGACGATCATGTGAACTCAACCTTCTATCCGCAGCAGAGAAAGGTTGCGCAGAGTCAATCATCGGAGCCGAACTCACTGTATGTGATCTTTTCGACTTCCCCTTAACGGAACAAGCAATATTCCGATCGGGGGATTGCCTTTCAAAGGACTGCCTCTTGGAGAGGTGTCCTTCCGGGAGTCGTAAATTCCTATAATCAGGAATTTGACGATCACGGTAGGCATCACTAACCTGTCTGTCATAGAACTGATCACTCCTTCGAAACGAAGGTTGGTAACGTGGAGGAGTAATATCTCTTGAATAATACACTGTTCCCCTAGGAGAACGGAATGATTTTCTCGATATGTACTCTCCGTAATCTATGTCAGCAGGTTGGTTATTAAAACCTGGTAAACCAGTGTTCTGAATATCCCAATAATCAGGCTGTGCTGCGAAAGAATGATAACGTGTATCTATCCGATCGAGACGCACTGATCCCGGTTGCCTGGTACCGGGTTGCCCGGTACCTGGTTGACCGGTGGCAGGTCGAGTCATGTATGAATGACTGCCTTGCTGATTCTCCCATTCATCTTGAAATGAATCACCCCTGTTCTCATTTCTGGTGTATGGATTAGTCATGCTGAATTGACTGGCAGAATGCCCGGTCGCTTCATGCAGCCCGGTGCCCGGTCTAGTCATTTCAGAATGACTGCCTGGTTGCCCCGTGACCGGTCTCGTCATTTCAAAATGACTGCCTGGTTGCCCGGTGCCCGGTTGCCCGGTGCCCGATTTAACCAAGGTAATATGACTGTCCAGTTTCCCGGAACCCGGTTGCCCGGTACCCGGTTGCCCGGTACCCGGTCGCCCGGAGTCATAAGGGTTTTGCCCGGAAGCATTACCCTGTGGACCAATGATAGGCAATTGTAATGCTCCATCACCGGTCCCCAAATTCTGCCCGCCGACCGGGTAATTTGGAACTCTGCTGTAGGCTTCCGAAGAATGCCTATCAACTGAGTGTGGTGAAAGAGGGGGCCATTCTGTTAGGTTTCCCTGAGAATGCCCCATTGCCTCACCCGAAGGTTCAGCACTAACACCAATCGTCTGTTTTTGACCAGACGATATCATACGTTCCTCCGAACTTCGAGACGGTCCCGTCGTGGCTGTTACAGAGGCGTATGTCTTGACTGAAGATTGAAAAGCTCTGTCCTTCCGTCTAATCAACCCAGTCGTGGAGTCTGTTGGGGAAAAACCTTCGAATTCCCCTTCGCTCGTAGAGCTAATACTTACCTTCTTCTTCAAAGGAACAGTTTTACTCTTACGGCTTTTGTGAGTCCTCCTCGATATGGCCTGTTTCCAAACGGAAGCCGACCATAACGAACAGAACTCACATGGTGAATCCTTTGTGCACTTAGTGCACGCAATGCAGGAAGAGTGCGTGTCCCACAAGGCCACTAAATGACCGCATGAGCCACGCCTCTGTTCACCATTATGTGACATAGTATAATTACGAAATCAAATTACGAAGTTCAAAAACAAAAAATAATATTTTCTATTCTTTTATTTCACTACTCGTTTTTACGGACATAATTCAATGAAAAAATATTTTTTAAATATTCTCCAAATGTCTATGTAAATATACAAAACAACAACAAAGGCGATAAACAATATTATCGCTACCGGATCGGGAAATCTCACCGTTGAAAATTAATTGAAAAATTAATGCACGGTCATTCAAGACCCGACTCGTAACTGAAATAGTGGGTGGGGTAACCACCCGCGGCTCTCAGCTAGTTGTTACTACAAAAAAACACAACTTAAACACAAACAATAAATAAACAAAGTTCAAGTTCAAGAAGTAAATGTAAAGTTTAACTGAATGAATTGACCCGTTAAAGCGAAAGCTTTAACTAGACAACGAAAATAAATTTAGAAAAATGAAAATAAATTCAAGCCTGTAGGTCGGTGTGTCCAGGAAACTAAAAGTGACACGTTGACCTCGTGCGCCGGTATTTGCCGGTGACCGTGTATATCACACGGGCGTGAGGGATACGCTAGGCGAGTTCTTTTTCTGGATGAATTAAGGGTTAGGAGATGTATATATCAGGTAATAAATGACTGGTAATGTATTTTTGACATAAAAACAAACAATTACAACCATAATTTAAACAATTTAAGTTGATATTTACGTCAATGCAGTTGAATATCTGAATGAAAACAACTAAATAAGGCAATAGGCCTTAAAAAGACAAGAAAAATAATTAGAAAATAAATGTAATTTCTTAGCCTGTCTAGCTGGTGGATCCAGAAATGAAAGTGACCAAAATATCACGTGCACTCCCGCTCTTACGGGCGACCGTGTATATCACATATACGTGAGGAATACGCAAGGCGAGTTCTTTTTCTGGATGAATTAAGGGTGTAGAGATTATATATCAGGTATTAAATGACTGGTAATGTATTTTTGACATAAAAATCTTATATCAGGAAAAGATATAAATATTTATAACATATGTAAACGTAATGTTTCCTGGGGATAAATTGGATTGTCAATAACTTTGTAAAATTATCTAGTAATCAAGTTTTACATCAGACAGCGTTATCTCTGCATTGAGAAGGGATTGATCATTTATCTGATGTAAATTTCTTTTGCTGTTGCTGCAAGCAGTAAAATAGCTTAGCTAATAATAACAGAGAGAATTTTTGAAATAAAAAGAAACTTGCTTGTTTTAATCTGATTTGACAAAACTTGTCTTAATTAGCCAACCGGGGGAGTCAAAATTTGACTGCTTAACCCTTTCCCTCATATAGACGCTTTCTGACGCCTCTGCAGCAGACGGCTTTTTGAAAACATAGTAACAAAAGAAGAAATTGCACAAAACATGCAATTTCTCCTTTTGTCACAATGTTTTCCACTTTTAGTCATAGGTTATCCATTCAATTATAGAGATTTTCCATTATGTAACAAAATATGTTCAAAGTCGTCTGCTGCAGAATTGTCTTATGAAGGAAAGGGTTAAGTTATCTTCTGATTAATCCTATCTATCAATCTAACGTTAGAATTCCAAAATAGAAGAAAATGTTATTTTGGTTAATCTTCAAGTGGCAGCTTAATACAAGTTGGCTGCTTAACGGAGGTGACTGCTAACACAAGTTTCACTGCACAATATAAGTATTTCCTTTTCCAAAATGCTTTTCAACATCATATGCTGCAGATCTAGGTGTCAAAAGTCATGGGAATCAGGGAATGCATTAACCCTTTCCCATGTACAACAAATATGAAGTTTCCGACATTGAAACCATACAGGTAAAGATGTAAAAAACTTCTATAAATGTAAGAAACTATTGAATAGGACTGAAAACAGTGTAGCAAAAGGAGAAATTGCTCATCATGAGTAATTTATCCTTTTGTCATAATAATATTAAAAGACCTCTGCCATAAACACATCGAAATATGTCTGCAAGTGAGAAAGGGTTAGGGCTCTTCAAAATTTATCCTGGTCTCAAATTACTCATTTCAAATCAGCCTAGTGTTACAAGAGAAAGTTGATGCAAGGCATCAATGTCGCCGGAAAAGACTGCATTGATTTATTTATGTATTCTTGACTTTCCTTAGTCTATTCAAACATTAGGAACGTTGAAATGAAAACATTTGCTTATAAATTTTATATTCATACCTATACATTAGGGTATCTATAAAAAATTAACGAAATGTGTACACATTTATCTTGGTTTAAATTTAATTTTGCTGTTGTTACTTATTTAAATAATAGTATTCATTCATATAATTTCAATGTTTGTCAATCTTATTCGAATCACAAGGTAAATATCCTGGTATTGCTTTAAAGGGAGGTAATTTGAAGTAAACAAAAGTCTTCAAAAGGAGAAATATATCAGCATATATTGCGGCTTCTCTTTGACGCTTTGCGTCAAACATTCGTCTTGTACTTGTCTAAAATAAAATAATATCACTCGCTTTTTCATATCGAAATGCGCATGCGCGAAAATCGATGTTAAAGGTCACGAAACTACACAACAGAATAGGATCTATATTTAGCTTAGAAACAGTTCCTACTTTAGATATTCATGGATTAACATTATTAAATGAATTCTACACAAATCAAGACATCTCTTTGAACATGAAAACAACATTTAGTAAGTTAAAATTGCTATTAAAAGGAGAATCCGAAATTGACCTCAATGATGACACATAAGAGTCTGCATTAGGGGGTGTTGGTTCACGTCTTGAAGGGACCACTTTTGTCTTCATAAATAAGACAAAAAACTTAAATGCGAGTGAAAAAAAAAAAAATGCAAACATTAAAAATGAAGTTTTTTAAAGTAAAACATATTTTTATTAGAAAATACTTACCAGTCATTTAATACCTGATATATAATCTCAACACCGTTAATTCATCCAGAAAAGAAGCTCGCGCAGCCATGCATAGCCCTCACGCGTGTGTGATACACACGGCCGCCGGTAATACCGGCGCACGGGCCATGTGACCCCCACTTTTAATTTCACCGTTAACTTGCAGCGTTTAGTGTTGGGTGACGACGCGGGGTTGGGAGGCGGGAATCTGAAATGACTGGTAAGTATTTTCTAATAAAAATATGTTTTACTTTAAAAAACTTCATTTTTATGTCAAAAATACATTACCAGTCATTTAATACCTGATGACTTTGCAGCATCGGTCGGGAGGATCGTCCAACACAATGCCGGTCCCGAGAAATCGTAGCACTTGGTAAGAGTACCTACGGTACTACTAAATATAAACACAACTGTTTATGTATTTAGTAATTTGTGTATTAATTAGGTAATTACTCGCTGAGAGTCCACTTGTGTGTCCAGAGAGGAATAATTTCTGATTGAAACGTTTTAAGACTTTATCAGACGGATCTTATTACTAATTAAAGGAATAGGATATCCAGTGTTTGAATACGCTGCTGACATATCCTTCTCCTACCTGAGATTGAAAAACCCCTACTGTGGCTCTTACAGCCCTCGAATGTTTTATATAGAACTTAAGACCCTTGACAGGGTACAAGATCAGGTTATATCTAAGGGAACACAGTTCACAGAAAGGTTGTGAAATGTGATGGGTTAGGAAGCATCAAAGGCAACTTGGTCTCAGTAGGAATACAGGTTTATAAGAACGGTTGAATAACCATACGGCTGTAAAACCTGATGAAATTCGTTTTTACTGAAAGCAAAGAACTCACTTCCCTGATAGTGTTCGCCAAGCAAGACGAATTTAAGTCTCAGTTTATAACTTACGAAGCGGCAGCTTCCGAAGAACGTAAAAGTTTGGAGAGAAATGGATCTGAACTTTGAAGTTAAGCGCATTGGAGCATCGAACAATAATTGTTGTGTTCATCGCCAAATCTTGAATGCGAGAGGTCGGCAACAAATGTAAGCATAAATTACTGATTGACGTACCTTAAAAAACACCAATCGGTAAGAACTGTCTACTTCTAATGAAGATGTAACGGTTATGTCGATAGGCAGGCCAGAAGAACGTTGAACTACGATCTCTGGGCCAATACTGTGTTTCTAAAGTCATTGTCAGGAAGAGAATAACGACACCGGAAGTTGACTCATTTGAATTATGGGGGCAATTCAGGGAGTAATAATTATTGCCAATCGAAGGACTACTGTCTACTCTATTGATCATGTACATGTCCTAGTCAGTTAAGCCCTGTACTGTAATGAGTATTTAACACACTGCCCCGAACTGTAAACAATTCGGGTGTAGTATGAAGCATGTATCGGACCGTTTCCCTTAATTACTGATCCTTATCCAGGACATGGTAATCGGATTCTCTTATAGCGAATCAAGTCTGTCCGAAGGGCCAGCTCAACGAGAAACGTCCTACAACGAGTCTCTTGAGGGGAATAGATCCGACTTGCCCGTTTTGGGAATTAATTCTAAACGCAGGTAATCGAAGTGAAATGTTTGAAAGGAACACTTCCCCGTTTACAATGAATCGACGGTCATTCCTCGATGAAAAAGCAACCGGTACGTGGTAACAGGTGTCTGTTTGGTCTAAGAATCGCTCAGACAGCCGTTCCGGATTGCGTTCTTGATAAAACGGAACATTCCATTTTATTACTCGACCGTACTAGACGCAATCTGAGTCGATAAGTCTTATTCCGGTCTTCACCGGAACCAGACGAAAGACGGTTGTAGAAACCACCGAATGGAAGGTTGATACCCACTCCATGGCATTCCTGTTAGCTTAATAGAGAGGAGCGCTTCCCTATAGCCGCGGATTAGGGACAGTGCTCTACTTGGTTGTATGCCAACTTTGCTCCCGTACGGGGCTTTGATAAGGCAGGGCCAGCGGAAGCAGAAAGCTAGGCTCGAACTTAGCCTGTCTCTTGTGTCTTCACAGGTTGGGCTTCTAAGAATGCCTTTGCAGAAGTCACTGTACGATCTGTCCCTGTGAACAATGTTGCCGCATACGCCGAAATGCGCCTATGGACGCAGTGAATGCAGTAACTTCCCACTAATGATAGTTTATTTAGAGTCCAGCTCTAAATTGTTAATCATCCGATGGAGCACTGAACCCGATATGTCTCTTATTCGTCAGACAAGACGGGGTCGTGGGTTTTACCCGACGACGTGCGGATTGACTAAAGCCGGTTCTGGACCGGAATGTCAGTGTCCGATTCGACATGGAGGAATCCTATGATCGATTGATTGTGGTTTAACGCCGTTTTAACAATTTCTCAGTTATATCACGGCGGCCAGTTCACCTACTCATGTATTTCCTGGTTTTCTCACACCAGTACCCCACACAACAATCTTCCCAAGCAACTGGCTACTTTTCCACAAAACTTAGCCCATTGGTGGGAGGAATCCTATGAAGGAGTCATGATCGAGGAATTTATCCCTTTTCCGAAGAAGAATGAGATCGCATGGAATCAACCTTCGGTCCGAGCTCACGTATGAGAGAGTTCACAGAGTGACTATCCTCTGGGAACGGTTGATCCCGGTAGGCCAGCATAGGGGATTGATTTATGAAATCAACTGAATCTCTCCCATGTAATACCGTCGGACATCGACTCGTCCCAACAATTGGTACGATGGGTATTACTTGGGAGGAGTGTAGTCCCTAGAGACGCACTCTCTCCTCCCTGGGGACCGACATAACTATTTGACCGGTACTCCCCATACCCGATGGCCGACTGTTTAATCGGCTATGTCCCAGCATACTGCCCGATTGACTGCCGAAAGGTTATGTCCTAAGACATTACCCGTTTGACCGGTGCCTTACTGGCTATGTCTAAAGACATTGCCCGATCTCCAAATGACTGTGTCCGAGGACATTTGTCAATTGGAATACTGTTGAATTCCGAAGAATTCATAGTTGAATTTTTGTTTTCACGGTGACCGTTTGCCCGGTAACCGTTTATGCCCAGTTAAGAGTTTGACTGCCCTGTGAACGTTCACGCGACAACCGTTTATGCCCAGTGATTAATTGAGTACTCGGTAGGCATTTGACTCATTCTCTAGCACTATCGACTCATTACATTCATATGAGTGTAAGGAACGACAACTCTGCGAAGGAGATTTTCACTTGGCTGTGTTTGAAAACACCCGGTTGTCCAATGCTTATGTCATAATATTGACAAAACGGTTGGAGTCAACTTGACTTAACGACTGCTCGTTACCCAGCTCTGGGAACGTTCAGTAATGGTAGCTCCCTCTGACCATTACTGACCGGTTGACTAATGATAGGCTGATGTGAGGCTGCTCTATCACTAGTCTCCAAAAACTTCAGACATTATAACTTGGCACTCTGTAGAAGTCCGAAGACTGTTGTACTGCAGAGTGTAGGTTTTGCTCGAAATCATTATAGGTTTAAACGACGTTTAAGCGTCAACCTTCGGGCATAACGTATTAGGCACCACCCTAAGTACTTCCTTAATGTTCTGCTGTAGAGGTCAACGCTCTACAGCCGGCTCGTAATCTGAAGGGGACTGCCCCCCCCCCCCCCCCCGCCCCCGCCCGTCAGACGAGGAGGTGGGAGAGTGTCGAGCCCTACGATGCTTGACTCTAATCCGTCTTTCAACTGAAAGACACAACAGTCTTATAAAAGTAAGAGAAGGGATTGAAAATAACATTCAATCTTGGTGTACTTTATTGTTGTGTTAAGGTGTCGATCGTGTGATATGAACCTCCTCTCTCCGCAGTAGAGAGAGGTCGCACTGGATCGATCGTCGGCGCCGAACTAATCGTATGGGACGGTCTCGACCTCCCTTTCACGGAAAACCTGAGTTATTCCGATCGGGGGTTTGCCTTTTAAGGACTGCCTCTTCGAAAGGTGTCCTTCCGGGAACAGTGAATTCCCATCAGGTGGGTATTGCTGATCCCGGTAGGCTTGGTTAACCCGCCTATCACCGATCCGTTACATCTTTTGAAACGGAGCTTTGTATCGGGGAAGGAGTGTAATCTCTAGAGAAGTACCATGTTCCACTTGGAGACACGGAAACATTTCTCTGTCCTGTACTACCTATAACTGGATATCTGGGCCTTGTGCGTAATGACCAGTGTTTGAATATCCGTACTCTTCTATTCTCATTCTTTTGAGGAGTGTAATCCCTACAGAAGAACACTATTCCCCTTGGAGAAAGGAAAGATTTATCTGTCCTGTACTCCTTATAACCGATGTTAGACGGTTGGATATCTGAGCCTGGTGCGTAATGACCAGTGTTTTGAATATCCGTATAGACCGGTTGTGCGAAGAACGAGTGGTACTAGCTTAACGACTGCTCGTTACCTTGACTGCCCACTGCCCGGTCGCGTCATGTTAAACTGACTGATAATTTGCCCGGTCGCGTCATGGCTTAATGACTGACCGGTCGCGTCATCGCTAAATGACTGCCGGATTTGCCCGGTGACTGGTCGCGCCTAGGCGAAATGACTGACTGGTTGCCCGGTACCCGGTTACCCGGAGTCATATAGGTTTTGCTCGCAAGCATTACCCGGTTGACTAATGATAGGCAGTTGTGAAGCTGCTCTATCACCGGTCTCCAAAGAATTCTGTCCGCAGACATTATAATTTGGCACTCTGTAAGCGTCCGAAGACTGCTTACTGCAGAGTGTGGTGTTAGAGGTGGCCAATCAGTGAGGTTTCCCTTTGATTGACCCATGGCGTCTCCCGAAGGGTCAGCCCCAACACCTGGCGTCAGATAATGTCGTTCAGCAGACGGTTGCTCACTCTTGAGGCCAACCATCACTGTGTCCGTACGGTTTCTGGCCCGAAGGCCTTTGTTTCCCGACGGAATAACAGACATCAGCCGCTGCCATCCGCTCCTCCATGTCCCGCGAAGGACCAGCCGAAGCTGAGGGGGAGCGGTCAGAGCTCCAGATAAGGGGCGTATGCATGTCTAAAATCCTCATTTGACCCTCTTACCCTATGCTGTGGGTATTGAGAACCCACAGCATAGGGTTTGTTTCCTAAGAGGGAATTTGTGGGGAAAATAGCTGATTACACCTCCTAATCTGGACCTCTGAGCGGTTGTGCGGAGTGAAGAAGGAACTTAGCTCTGACCTTCTGCTCACTCAACACAGCCGCGGAGTCTGATTGTTGGGAGAACCCCTCAAACTCCGCTTCACTCGTAGAGCTAAGAGAAACCTTTTTAGGGGTCTTCTTACTCTTCCAGCTTTTGTGAGTCCTCCTCAACCCAGACTGTTTCCAAATGGAAGCAGGCCAGGAAGAGAAGTACTCACAGGGTGAATCCTGTGTGTACTTAGTGAACGCAAAACAGGACAGACGCGTGTCTCATACAGCCGTTATGAGTCACGCCTCTGATCACCACTATGTGACATAGAATATATATGAAACAAAACAATTTATACGATTCAACAAAAAATATAATTTTTTTCTATTTTTTATTTTCTACTATACCCGTTGATCACGGAACGTATTTCAATGAAAAAGATTTTACAAATATTTTCCAAAATTGTTCATGTTTAATTAATATACATAATGTAATACAAGGCGATAATAATATATTATCGCTAATAGGGTCGGTGTAACTATAACTTCGTTGAAAGAATGAATGGCCATTACCGCACCCGATACGTAACTGAAATAGTGGGTGGGGTAACCCACCCGTGACTTCTCAGTTAGTTGTGTTCACAAAAAACAACTTAATTACAATTAGTAATTTACACAATTATGTTGTTAGGTTGTTAATGTAGTTGAATAACTGAATGAAAATAACTTGTTTAAGGCGAATGCCTTAAACAGACCAAGAAATAAAATATAAAAATGAAATAAATTCTTAGCTGTCAGTTGGTGTGTCCAGAAATTAAAAGTGGGGGTCACATGGCCCGTGCGCCGGTATTACCGGCGGCCGTGTGTATCACACACGCGTGAGGGCTATGCATGGCTGCGCGAGCTTCTTTTCTGGATGAATTAACGGTGTTGAGATTATATATCAGGTATTAAATGACTGGTAATGTATTTTTGACATAAAAAATCGGAATATTTATTTCATTGTAGATGTGTCATTTATTAGTGTTCGTAAACAACCACAATTGTAATATGTTCAAATCATCTAGATTTGTTTCTTTCTAATAATAAGCCGCCCTCCCATGTGATTTCAGAAAAGCTATTAAAAATAGAAGTCGCGGGCTTCTGCCCGGCGACTAATAATAATAATCAAATTTCACATATTCCTGTTTATGTTACAGACAAACTGTGTAATTACTAATTAGGGATTTCATGAATTTCGGAAAAATTCATGAAATTCATGAAATGACCTGAGTTCACTTAGGGAATTCATGAAAAGCCTAATTTGTTTAGGAATTTCGCAAAGATGCTGATAAATGACATCAGTTAATTCACGAAATTCCAGAATGATACCCCTATTAAAAATATGATATGTATAAATGATGAAAAACATGGTGTTTTTGCATATTCTTTACCTTCTCCCACCTACAACAAAACTGCAGCAGACAACTTTGAAAACATGTTGGTAAAAAAAGATTTGTAAATAAGGGCTAAATAGAGTTGAAAACATTGAAGCAAAACGAGAAATTGTTCATTATGAGTACTTTTTCCCTTTGCAACAATTAATGCTGAAGAAGAGGAAGTGTCTGTAAGTGGGAAAGGGTTTAGCCATATTTGACCCTATCATAAATATCTAGATCTATATATATACATGTATGTCTTACCTTAAAATTCAGTAGTTTCTTCTATAGTATCTTGTTACAGTTTACAGCATTGTCAGTTTCTGAAAGTAAATATCAAAAGTTAAAACTAATTTAACCCTTTGCCTCATATAGACTCTTTCTGAGCCTCTGCAGCACTCGGCTTTCTGAAAACATGGCGACAAAATAAGAAATTACTCAAAACAAGCAAATTCAGAGAATTCTGGTCCCCCGCCAGGGTCAAGGTCACAAGGTCAAAAAAATTGGTATTGATGGAAAGGGGTTGTCACAAGGAATACACATGTGAAATATGAAAGCAGTACCTATTACGGTTCAGAAGTTATGACCAAGGTTAAAGTTTTTGTGACAGCGTGACTGACGGACGGACTGACAGACTGACTGACGAATGAGAAATAATAGTCCCCACGCTTTCGCTAAGCGGGGGACAACAAGCAATTTCTCCTTTTGCCACCATATTTTCAACTGTCTAATTATTGTACCTTCATTTAAAGGGAGTTACCCAATTTTTTCGGTTATGTTTTCAAAGTTGTCTGCTGCAGATTTGATGTATGTTGGAAAGGGTTAACTTTAAACTTATTCATTTTACATCAAATGTTAAACAAGTGCTTACAACATATTTTACCTTTTCCCTGATAAAGATGCTTTCTGACGCCTCAGCCAATGTACTTCCCAATATAATCTAACACAGCTTTTATCAGACTCTTCAAAGTTCAAAATCATTTCATGAAATAAATGGGAGACAAATCAGATAACATTTTGAGAAAAGTAGAAAATGCTTACTTTTTTAAAAACAAGAGGGCCATGATGGCCCTGGATCGCTCACCTTAATTATACAATGTACTGCAATGCAAAACACATCAAGACAATTATTCTGAATGCAACCTCCACAGTGTTAACAATATTTTCCTTCATTTGGCCTAGTGATCTATATTTTTTTACCTGATATGACCCATATTCCAACATGGACTATCATCAAGACAACATTCTGACAAAGTTTCAACTTGCTCAAAGTAAAAATGCGGCCTCCGGAGTTTGAACAATATTTTCCTTTATTGACCTAGTTTCTGATCCAATATGACCCATATTCGAACTTGACCTAGATATAATTCAGACAAACATTCTGACCAAATTTCAAGCTGCTGAAACACAAAATGCGGCATCCAAAGTGTTCACAAGATTTTCCTTCAATTTGATCTAGTGACCTAGTTTTTGACCCAGCAGGACCCATATTCAAACTTGGCCTACATATCATCAAGAAAAACATTCTGATAAAGTTTTATCATGCTGAAATTAAAAATGCAGTATCCAGAGTGTTAACAAGATTACCCTTCAATTGGGCCTAGTGACCTAGTTTTTAACCCGGGATGACCCATATCCGAACTTGGCCTAGATATCATTTAGACAAACATTCTGACCAAATTTCAAGCTGCTGAAGCAAAAATTGCGGCATCCAAAGTGTTAACAAGATTTTCCTTCAATTTGACCTAGTGACCTAGTTTTTGACCCGGCATGACCCATATTCGAACTTGGTTTAGATATCATTCAGCTCAACATTCTGACAAAATTTCAAGCCGCTGAAGCAAAACATGCGGCTTCTACAGAGTTAACAAGATTTCCCCTCAATTTGGCCTAGTGACCTAGTTTCTGATCCAATATGACCCATA
Organism: Serripes groenlandicus; assembly: GCA_031761405.1. Classification (NCBI taxonomy): domain Eukaryota; kingdom Metazoa; phylum Mollusca; class Bivalvia; order Cardiida; family Cardiidae; genus Serripes; species Serripes groenlandicus. The sequence continues at coordinate 95,281,886 of JASEVX010000001.1, read as the reverse complement.
TTTGAACTTGAACTAGATATCTTTAAGACAAACATTCTGACCAAATTTCAAGCTGCTGAAGCAAAAAATGCGGCATCAAAAGTGTTAACAAGATTTTCCTTCAATTTGACCTAGTGACCTAGTTTTTGACCCGGCATAACCCATATTCGAACTTGACCTAGATATTTTTAAGACAAACATTTTGACAAAATTTCAAACTGCTGAAGCAAAAATTGCAGCCTCTGGAGTGTTAACAAGATTTTCCTTCAATTTGACCTAGTGACCTACTTTTTGACCCGATGTGACCCATGTTCGAACTTGACCTACATATCATCAAGACAAACATTCTGATAAAGTTTCAACATGGTCAAGTTGAAAATGTGGCCTCCAGAGTGTTAACAAGATTTCCCTTCAATTCGACCTAGTGACCTAGTTTTTGACCTCATATGGCCCAGTTTCGAACTTGTCCAAGATTTTATAGAGATGAACGTTCTGATAAACTTTCATGAAGATTGGATGCAAAATGTAGCCCGTAGAGTGTTAACAAGCTCAAATGTTGACGACGCACGACGGACGACGCACGACGGACGGACGCCGGACAAAATGTGATCACAATAGCTCACCTTGCACTTCGTGCATAGGTGAGCTAAAAATTGTGGCTTGAATTAGAAGACATTAGATCTTTTTCCAAGATGTTTTTGTAGCAGGCAATGTAACAACATCAACAGGTTGTCAGAGCTCTAGATAAGGGGCGTTATGTTTGTTCTAAAATCCTTATTTGATCCTCTAACCCTATGTTGTGGGTACTCAAAACAATCTCAGTGAGACGATTCTTTTGAGTACCCACAACATAGGGTTCAACTTAATAATAAAGAAGAAACTGTGGGAAAAAGAGCTGAGTACCTTCCTTATCTGGACCTCTGAGGTTGTGTTACTTAATTTACTGTAAGGATATCGTAAATTGCCTACAGTGGAAGTATGCTAGACTTTGAGATCTCATATAACAAAAGGCAATCAACTGCCGGTTTTTGGTTAGCCATACTGGATTAATTCTGATGTCAATGAAGTTGAATCAATTTCAACACTAACCCCCCCAACCTCTGTACAGATGATTTTTGAAAACATTCTCTAAAACAAGAGCTCTGTCTCAGAATATCATAGAACACCAGATTGGAGCTTGATAATAAGGACATTATTAGTCGCCGGGCAGAAGCCCGCGACTTCTATTTTTAATAGGTTTTCGGAAATCACATGGGAGGAGGAGTTATTATTAGAAAAAAACAAATTTAAATGTCTTGAACATATTACAATTGCGTTTGTTTAAAAACACTAAGTTATGACACATCTAAAATGAAATAAATATTCTGATGTTTTAAGTATTAATAGTTGCTTTATTTTGACTCGCATCTCTTTTTTGGGGCTTTATTTACGAAGACAAAACCGTCCCTATGAGACTTGCAGCAAGCAGACTGTTATGTGTCAATATCAAGTAAAATTCACGTCGAATTCTCCTTTAAAATAGCAATCTTAACTTACTGAATGTTATTTTCATGTTCAAAGAGATGTCTTGATTTGTGAGGAATTCATTTTATAATGTTTATCCATGTATATCTAAAATATGAACTGTTTCTAAGCTAAAACTGTTGATCGCGTGACTCGCGAATACCAACTGCGTAGATCAATCTCCTTTGCAGAGAGCCGCTCTTTACACTCACTTACAAATAGTAAATTATAGGTGATTTAAAATGTTTATTTAGTTCGAAACAAATGAAGAAAAGAACAAACCGAGATAAAACTGGTTTTAATAGAAAAATGACTTTGAACGAACACTCTCTGCCTATAAAGAGAGTTTCAAGAACGACACCTCTGCGAAGAAGAATGTAGGTCACGAATCGGGTCTTTCGTACAAAATTATTTCGTCCTTGACAATTTTAAATCTGTCATTAAATTCCCTAAAGGCATATTGCTTCCGATCTGCATATTGTTATGCATCATTGACACAAGGGCGCTCATCATAATATAATTTTAAAACATGAGTAGTTTGTTATTTTCATTATAAAAAAGGAAGAAAGGAATTACAATAAATTAACATGTTGTAGGGCTCAGTTTATGTTCGAAATTAAGTTTAAATTATACAACAATTTCAATGAGATTTAACTGTTTAGCTGATATTATATTTCGAAGGTGGTCTTATTTATAAATATTGGACTACATTTCATCATTTGTTAAAGTATGATATAATTAGGATGCCAAGCTAATATTATTTTGAGAAAAAGAGAAAACTCATGTCTTCAGCGAGTTAACCCTTATCTCATTGTTTTAAAAGTAGATTGCTGCAAAGGTGTCCAATGTTGACTTTAATAGGGGAAGCATAAAATGACGTGCTATTGCATGCAAATCTTAAATTGTCTGTTTTGTGGTTTTATTGATAAATGATAACATTCAAATATTCTGACAAACATCTTGAAAAGTGTATGTGAAATTCACAAATCTTATAATTATTCCTTAATGAAAGCACTGTATACATACTAAGACTAATGATTGTCAAGATTACTCATTTCCATTACTGTATATGATCAATAATTAGGTTGGCTGTGTGTATGGTCAACCTACTTTGGAATGGAGATTGATCATAAACAATGAAAGGCTTCAATTATCATTCACTTCGTTGACAAAACAATGCAAGTTATGATACATTTTCACTTGACCCCGCCCCTGATGTTCCAATATGCCCCTCAGTTGATAACTGTTTATTCAACTACTATAATATTAGTGTTATGCATAACTGCAGTATGCATTTCCGGCATCAACTTTCTCTTGTACATTATATATATGGCTATATATTATTATTTCAGTTAAAGAAACCTTAACATGGCACATTATAACAGTATATATAATAATACACATGAAACAAGTAACTGGAGGATTGCAAGCAATACCATAGTCCCCTACCGGTTTGCACTTTTGAGTCTGTTTCTGTTGTCATAGCAACCCAATGTTTAGGTATATCAAGACAATAAAGTATGAAAATAAAGAAAGGGAAATAACTCAAAAATTAGGGAAGCAAGAGTTATGGTTCATGTGCACTGCACTCCCCCTTGATACGATGTATTCATGTGTGAAATTTCATAGCCATAGCTAGTATAGTTATTGAGATATGCTCCGGACAAAAATCAAGTATGAAAATAAAGAAAGGGAAATAACTCAAAAATTAGGCAAGCAAGAGTTATGGTTCATGTCCACTGCACTCCCCCTTGATACGATGTATTCATGTGTGAAATTTCATAGCCATAGCTAGTATAGTTATGGAGATATGCTCCGGACAAAAATCAAGTATGAAAATAAAGAAAGGGAAATAACTCAAAAATTAGGCAAGCAAGAGTTATGGTTCATGTCCACTGCACTCCCCCTTGATGAGATGCATCCATGTGTGAAATTTCATAACCATAGCTAGTACAGTTTTGGAGATATGCTCCAGACAAAAATCAAGTATGAAAATAAAGAAAGGGAAATAACTCAAAAATTAGGGAAGCAAGAGTTATGGTTCATATGCACTGCACTCCGCATTGATGAGATGTATCCACATATGGAATTTCATAGCCATAGCTAGTACAGTTTTGGAGATATGCTCCGGACAAAAATTTGCCGGACTGACTGACTGACTGACAGATGGACTGACTGACGGACTGACGGACTGACGGACTGACGGACGGAGTGCAAACCTAAGAGTCCCCTTCGGCACGCCGGTAGGGGACTAATAATAGTACCAGGACAAACATTCACCAAACAAAACAAGGATGACACAAACAATAGGGCAGGGCCACTATATATGGCCCTGGATCGCTCACCTGATGAATGCAATAAACTGTTCTTTTTTACCAATCAACATATGGCTTTACGTTTTCTCTTAGAGGGTCACCCAAGGAACATTTTTCTACAAAATTATTTGGAAATTGGCCAGATACTTTTGGAGAAGAAGATTTTTAGAGTAAAATATTTATTGGCTGGAGTTAAATGCCATTTTCAATGACATTATATCACTGTGTCAAGTGAGAGTAATGTGACTTTCTCACACCTGTACTGCACACATTCTTCTCAGGCAAGCCACAACTGGCTAGCTTCTAACATATACTTTTTAGCCCATTGGTGAAAGAAGAAATTGACTAGTCACAAGTAATTTTGTTAATCATGAGAAAAAAAAGAATGGGCATGTTGGCGTTCAATCTCACATCCCAAGGATCTATAGCCCTCAGGTTACCAACTGAGCTATCACAGCTCATAATGACCACGGCATGAAGAGAATCAAATAGGATCTGTATTGCCTTCCATTCTTTTTTTCCTGTAACTAATTACTATATGGAATGTAAATACCTTATAATATAATATGCCAAATTTCACTAACCAAACAGTCCAATATCATTAAAGCACATACCTGTAGACCTGTCTACAACTTTTAACCCTTTCTGACATACAAAAAATCTGCAGCAACCAACTTTGAAAACACTTAAAACAAAACGAAATTATGATATAAAATGAATCGAGTTAAAAACAATGTGGCAAAAGGAGAAATTGCTCATCATGAGAAATTTCTTCTTTATATAGTGACTATGATTTTTAGTTCATTCGCTGCTAATGGTCAGATGAACAAAACTATTCATTATTATACAGTACATGTACTGTCAATTAATGTGCATTTATATAAATTTACCAATTACTAGAAGATTGACCAATGACACAAACCAATAATGTTGTAACTTGTAAAAATAAACAAAACCAGACATAGTCTAAAAATCTCCTTGTGCTAAATGTCATAGCATTCCTACAGGAAGCCACCTACTGATGGCTTCCAACAAATAACTCCTCCTCCTCGTTACACTTCCAATTTCCAATGTAACATACTTTTCCTCCAGTTTTCATAACAGATGAATCTGAAAATATCACATCTGGAAAACTTAACCCTTTCCCTCATAGAACCAATCTGAAGCAGACGACTTTTAAAACATACCAGCAAAAATATAGAAATTCTTTTTACATGAAAGCTTAATTATTGCCGAGTTGAAAATATTCTTCCATTTGCCACAATGGTTTCAAAAATCTGTATATGGGATTAAACACAACTAAACTGACCTAAGTATTATCACATGATCTTATTGTCACAGCAGTAAGAGAACTGAATCTGAAGCTTTCCGTTTCTCCAATACCAATTTCTAAAGTAATATCCCATCGTAATTCTTCATCATTATTTCTAACACTTACAGAAAATAACCCATTACGGAATCCAATGATTTTGTGATTCAGCTGTCATGTCTGCTTAGCAGTTAACTTAAGGATATTAACACTTTTCACAGATAAAATTGGATACATCTGCACAACTTCACGGTGATTTTTTAAAACATTGTGGCAACAGGAGAAATGGTTCCTAATGAGCACTTTTTCCTTTTGCAGCAATGTTTACAATTGCATTCAAGAATTATAACCATCCTTATTTTATAAAGATAATCCATACATTTTACCTAGTTGTTTTCAAAGTCATTTGCAGCAGAGTTGTGTTTGTTTGAATGGCATTTTATGCCGCTATCAACTGCATTAGTTTTAGTTTTAAACTTATTTGTTTTACATCGATTGCGAAACAATCTTTTAGCCTATATCGCGCTCAATGTCTGCTTCCTGGAGACATAACCAGTACTCGCGCCGTTTGTGTGGAAAAATCCCAAAGGACCCGAGACCTTTGGTACGAGAGACCGACGCTCTACCACTGTACCACTGTCTTCCATTGCATAAGATTACCAGTACTACCAGTATCAATTATCCTGACATGGAAGCATTTGTTGTAATGCTTTACCCGCAACCCTGAGCGCTAAGAAGGGAAGCCATTACTACCTTTTTGAAGTCTTTGGTTCCCAAGGAAGATTTTTATACGTTGAAAAGGGTTCATCAACAACATAGTCCGCCTGACAATGTGACAAACTGAGATACAAACAGACAATTATCAATTGTATAATGGAACAATCTGAACAACATTATAGACTTTATTCTGACAATAATATTGATAAAGAGTTGAAAATATTGCAATAAAAGGTGAAATTGCTCGTTTTGAATCATTTTGCATTTTGAGCAATTTCACCTTTTATTGCAATGTTTTAAAAAGTCATCTGTAACAGCAGGCATCAAATGTCGTCTGTGTGAAGCAATGGGTTAAAAGCAATTTCTCCTTTTCCTACAAAGTTTTTAATCCTGTCTGAAAGTTATAATTCTAATTTCCTAAAAGAAATACTTAAGATTATTAGTCGCCGGGCAGAAGCCCGCGACTTCTATTTTTAATAGGTTTTCGGAAATGACATGGGAGGGGGGATTATTATTAGAAAGAAACACATTTAGATGTCTTGAACATATTACAATTGTGTTTGTTTAAAAACACAAAGTAATGACACATCTAAAATGAAATAAATATTCCAATGTTTTAGGTATTTTCAGTTTCTTTATTTTGACTCGCATTTATGTTTTTTTGTTTTATTTACAAAGACAAAACAGTCCCTATTAGCTAGACTGAAATACTTTATTTTACACTATATACTACATGTAACCAAAGGCGATAACTACAAACCTTGACGTCGCATAGTCTAATTTGGTTTACATACCAACTGCGTAGATCAATCTCCTTTGCAGAGAGCCGTAGATCAATCTCCTTTGCAGAGAGCCGCTCTTTACACTCACTTACAAATAGTAAATCATAGGTGATTTAAAATGTTTATTTGGTTCGAAACAAATGAAGAAAAGAACAAACCGAGATAAAACTGGTTTTAATAGAAAAATTACTTTGAACGAACATTCTCTGCCTATAAAGAGAGTTTCAAGAACGACACCTCCGCAAATAAGAAAGAATCGGTCTTTCGTACAAAATTATTTCGTCCTTGACAATTTCTAATGTGTCATTTAATTCCCTAAAGGCATATTGCTTCCGATCTGCATATTGTTATGCATCATTGACACAAGGACGCTCATCATAATATAATTTTAAAACATGAGTAGTTTGTTATTTTCATTATAAAAAAGGAAGAAAAGAATTAAAATAAATTAGCATGTTGTAGGGCTCAGTTTATGTTCGAAATTAAGTTTAAATTAAATTATACAACAATTTCATTGAGAAAAAACTCATGTCTTCAGCGATTTAACCCTTATCTCATTATTTTAAAAGTAGATTGCTGCAAAGGTGTCCTCTGTTGACTTTAATAGAGGAAAGGTAAAATGACGTGCTATTGCATGCAAATGCTAAATTGTCTGTTTAGTGTTTTTATTGAAAAATAATAAAATTCAAATATTCTGACAAACATCTTGAAAAGTGTATGTGGAATTCACAAATCTTATAATTATTCCTTAATGAAAGCGCTGTATACATACTAAGACTAATGATTGGCAAGATTACTCATTTCTATTACTGTTTATGATCAATAATTAGTTGGTTGTGTGTATGGTCAACCTACTTTGGAATGGAGATTGATCATAAACAATGAAAGGCTTTAATTATCATTCACTTTGTTGATCAAACAATGCAAGTTATGAAACATTTTCACTTGCGTTCCAATATGCCCCTCAGTTGATAACCGTTTATTCAACTACTATAATGTTAGTGTTATGCATAACTGCAGTATGGATTTCCGGCGACATTGATGCGTTGCATCAACTTTCTCTTGTGTTATCTTATTTTAGGTAAACATTTAGGTGGTTAACAAAATCCACATGTATACAACAAATCTGCAACAGGAGACCTTCAATTTGGTATTAAAGACAATATAGTGTTAATCTGTAATCAGCTCATTTTGCTCTTTTTGCTGAAAAATATATAAATGACACTATTTTGTGTATTATTCAAATTCCTACCATACTGATACATGTGTACAGTTTGTATTAATGGTGTTCTACACTGCCTTCAACAGCATCTCATTAATATTACAGAGTTTTATGGGTAAATTAACACAACTACCTTCAATTTTATCTTGACAACAATTCATCATTCAAGATGATAATCCATGAAAGCTTAAGCCACTCATTAACCCTTTCCCACATACAACAAATCTGCAGCATACGATTTCGACGTCATCTGGTAAACCTCTATAAATAAAAGTTTAACATTGAATAAATATTGTGGCAAAAGGGGAAATTGCTCATTATGAGCAATTTCTCCTTTTGTCACAATGTTTTCAAAAGTCGTCTGCTGCAAAGGCGTCAAAAAGCGTCTGCATGTGGGAAAGGGTTAATAGAATGTAATTATAATGATGAGATTCTATGTGTATTTTTTGACTGCTTTCAACAGCATTGCATTGGTTCATGCTTATTGGAGCGTATATTTTCACTGAATTATTAATAAATTTTGATCAGCCAGGTGTGACAGTTTGTCGAGTCGTTACCTGAAAAGCAAATTAATGAAATGGTCACTGAGCTACTTTACAGATTGGAATGAATTAAAACTCTTTTTGTGTAAACAAAATATCTGTATTACTTCTTCAATTCTGCGACCAATCTATAATATAAAATTTCATACTCATTAAGATTTATGGGCTTCTGCCTACACATTTGGGTGATGTCAACTATTTTTAAGTCTTTGGTATGATCTGACTGGGGATGTAACCCGCGGTGTCCCGCACCACTACACTCCTTAGGTGGTCTGTCATCAAAAGACTTAAAAGAGTTATAAGGCTTAGGGGTTGAGCAGGTATTCTCAGTATTTATACTTTTTTTTTTTTTCAAATTTTAAAGGTGCAAAAATATTTTAGTTAATTCACAATGCTACATGGGTAATTCTGCCAGAGTATTGAGGTATTGTGATAGATAGGTGTGTTTCAGAGATAAACCCTTTCCAACATACCAAAACATCGATCATAATTTCTTTCATTTCTTTTCAATAATTATACAGTCATTTACAGAAATTGTTCATATTTTTGCCAAGATGTTTTCAAACATTTAATTGCTGCATGTCTATTTGTTGTATGTAAGAAAGGGTTAATGGTAGAGAACACACAACTTTAATTCACCTTGTTTTAGCCCCAGCTGTACGTGTTACATATTGGGAGAGTCCAACAGCCAAATATGGTCACAAACAAGGTTAATCAAACCAATTAATTATTCAGATAAGATACAGATAGAACTGACTAAATCATTTATATGGTAATGTTACACAGTCTTCTAAACAAACTACTAGGAATCCGCTGTGGTCGAGTGGTTAGCGTCGGGGATTTCAAAACCGGGTGTCCCGGGTTCGATCCTCAGTCGCGGCACTACGGTCATGGTGGAGTGCCCTTGGGCAAGGCACATTTTCTAGCCTAGTACTGGTTTGTTTACCCAGGGATCATGAATAATTAAATTTAATTGCGCGCTAAATGACCTTAGCTGTCGATGCGCCATAAAACAATATACATTCATTCTAAACAAACTAAACAAACTAATAGCTTCAACCCTTTCCCACACAGAGCTCTAGATATTGTTCATGTTTCTAAATTCCTTATTTGACATTCAAACCCTATGTTGTGGGTACTCAAAAGAATCATCTCAGTGAGTAATGTTTACCAGAATATATAACAGGTGATTATCATTACTGCATATAATTCCAGAAATACTGTGAAAAAAGTAGAAATTGCTCAAAAAAAAAATGCAAACAACTGACAATATTTTTTCTCAATGGTTTAAATTCAAGAATCAGTTATTTTTTCGCACTCTTTTTTCAATTTCAAATACGTAGGGTATCAAGTAACCGGACCTCAGGTTTAAAACCCTTAGTCCCACATGCACAGACGCATTTGCAGCAGAATTTAGAAATCATTGTGGCAAAAGGAGAAATGGCTCAATGTGTCCTTTGATGTTTCGGAAGTTTATTGGTGTAAATCTGTTGTGTGTATGAATAATGTTGTATTACAAAATAATACATATATTGTATGTCAAAAAGAAAAAGAGTTTGAAATTGTAGTTTTTCCTCTGGATTTGTTTAAGTTTCATTTTTGAACTCAGTCAGCACAATTGTACAGGAAATCTTAAAATAAAATAAAACAAGAGGCCCAAGAGGGCCAGTATCGCTCCACGGCCATAAGGCAAAAATAAAATCTCCAAACAGCCCTGCCCCCTGGTGGCTATTTTTTTTACCAACCACCATGGCTTAAAGGAATCTTGTAGAGTGTCACCCAAGGAATGTTTCTGCAAAATTATTTAAAAATCGGCCTGACACTTTCGGAGGAGAGGATATTTTAAGTTTTCACTATAGCCATATAAGGCAAAATAGCCCCACCCCCTGGCAGCCATATTTTTCAACCAATCAACATGGCTTAAAGGAATCTGATAGAGGGTAAGCCTAGAAACATTTCTACAAATTTTTTTGAATATCAGCCAAACACTTTCAGAGGAGAAGATTTTTTAAGTTTTCACTATGGTCATATAAGGCAAAATAGCCCCGCCCTCTGGCTGCCATGTTTTTCAACCAATCAACATGGCTTGAAGGAATCTGATAGAGGGTCACCCAATGAACATTTCTACAAAATTATTTGAAAATCGGCTGAACACTTTCGGAGAAGAAGATGTTTTAAGTTTTCACTATAGCTATATAAGGCAAAATAGCCCCGCCCCCTGGCGGCCATGTTTTTCAACCAATCAACATTTTTGAAGGAATCTAATTAAGTGTCACCCAAGGAACATTTCTACAAAATTATTTGAAAATCGGCCTGCAACTTTTGGAGGAGAAGATTTTTTAAGTTTTCTCTTTAGCCATATAGGCAAAATAGCCCCGCCCTGTGACGGCCATGTTTCTGCTGAACACTTTTGGAGAAGAAGATTTTTTAAGTTTTTCACTATAGCTATATACGGCAAAATAGCCCCGCCCATTGGCGGCCATGTTTTTCGCCCAATCAACATTTCTTGAAGGAATCTAATAAAGGGTCACCCAAGGAACATTTCTACAAAATTATTTGAAAATTGGCCTGACACTTTCGGAGAAGAAGATTTTTTAAGTTTTCACTATTTTTTTCTTTTGGTTGCCATGGAAACCAGAATTATGGATGGATCAAAAAAAATTGAAGGAATTTAAGAGAGGACATTGAGAGGATGCTTCCTATGAAGTTTCAACTAAATTGGCCAAGTGGTTAGGGAGAAGAAGTGGTTTAAAGGAAAAAGTTAACGCATGCATAGACGCACGCCGACGGACACTTCGCCATGACATAAGCTCGACTGGCTGAGACTGGCTTTCAGCCAGTGGAGCTAAGAATTGAAGGAATTTAAGAGAGGACATTGAGAGGATGCTTCCTATGAAGTTTCAACCAAATTGGCCAAGTGGTTAGGGAGAAGAAGTGGTTTAAAGGAAAAAGTTAACGCACGCACAGACGCACAGACGCACGCACAACGGACAATTCGCCATGACATAAGCTCGACTGGCTTTCAGCCAGTGGAGCTAAAAACAAGAGGGCCATGATGGCCCTGGATTGCTCACCTGATTTTAATTTTTTTTCACTTCAGACATATAAGCCCCGCCCCCTGACAGCCATAAGTTTCTGACCAATCAACTTGGCTTGAAGGCATCTGATAGAGGGTCACCCTAGGAATATTTCTACAAAATTATTTGAAAATCGCCCGACACTTTCGGAGGAGAAGATTTTTTAAGTTTTCACTATAGCCATATAAGGCAAAATAGCCCGCCCCCTGGTGGCCATGTTTTTTCACCAATCAACATGGCTTGCAGGAATCTGATAGTGGTTCACTTAAGGAACATTTCTACAAATTTATTTGAAAATCGGCCCGACACTTTCGGAGGAATGAATGAATGAATGTATATTGTTTTATGGCGCATCGACAGCTAAGGTCATTTAGCGCGCAATTAAATTTAATTATTCATGATCCCTGGGTAAACAAACCAGTACTAGGCTAGAAGATGTGCCTTGCCCAAGTGCACTCCACCATAACCGAAGTGCCGCGACTGGGGATCGAACCCGGGACACCCGGTTTCGAAATCCCCGACGCTAACCACTCGACCACAGCGGATTCCTACTTTCGGAGGAAAAGAATCTTTAAGTTTTCACTATAGCCATATGTTTACAAATTAAGTCTGCAAGTTCGAAAGGGTTAATAATATAACTAACGGCACCTAAACCAACTTTATCACATAAATACCCTTATTTTCAAGTTGAGAACAAATCACGGAACAACGTTATCATACACGTGTGATAACAAAAACATGTCATACACGCGACTACTGATGACGTCATTTTGACCTTTATCTTTATTATGTTTATTGTTAAGTTGTTAAATTTTACACATTGAAAAATGCAATAATACGTTATTTTGAATAAATAACGAGTCTTAATTGTTTAAAACATTGTTGGTTTTTTTCTTCTTATTGAAAAATGATGAGGACTACTTTTTTATGCGGTGAATTTTAGTTCTTATGAAGAATATGTTATTCAGTCTTTGTTTTGATGTTGTCAATATTTTTCATTAAAACACACTGTTTAGGTGATAAAAAGAATCCATCACTCGTTTTTCTTTGGAGAAGATTTCTTAAATTCGTCTCGAAAAAGAGAGTTATTAACCTCGCCAAGAGGCTCGGTTAATAACCGTCTTTTTCTAGACTCATTTAAGAAATCTTGAGCTCCAAAGAAAACTCATGATGGATCCTATATTTCTCAAATTAATTAGAATCAACGTGCATACTTGTACAGTTGACCTCTAAAATCTCCTTGTGTCTCTACTGTGTCATACTATATCTTGTCTGATTTTACATGATTCTTTTCTCTAATGTAGATGCAATTGTATGCGCCTTCAGCAGAAAATGTTTGAAAACATTGTGACAAAAGGAGAAATTTTAAACTTAATTCAATTATTACATATTTTTGAGATTTTCATTTTTTTGGCTTTATGATTCCAAAAGTCTACTGCTGCAGATGCATCAAAATGGGACTGCATGAGGGAAAATGTTACAAAATGCCTCTTCCACCACTAGATCGATAACAAAAAGAAAAGATCTTGATTTAGATTAGCCCAGCAAAGTCTCTCCCAGAGGACAGTTTTCACCCTGTGATGATAGACATGGCTTTTCAACCCTTCCTCGGTGCCAATCTCCTATTTAACCCTTACCAATATACAGAAAGTCTGTAGCAGACGACTTTGAAAATGTCTACATAAAAACATCGTAAATCTACAATTACTGAAAAAGTTGAAAACATTGTGGCAAAAGGAACAAGAGGCCCAAGAAGGCTCCACGGCCATAAGGCAAAAATAAAATCTCCAAACAGCCCTGCCCCCTGGTGGCCATGTTTTTTACCAACCACCATGGCTTTAAGGAATCTTGTAGAGTGTCACCCAAGGAATGTTTCTGCAAAATTATTTGAAAATCTGCCGAACACTTTCGGAGGAGAGGATATTTTAAGTTTTCACTATAGCCATATAAGGCAAAATAGCCCCACCACCTGGCGGCCATATTTTTCAACCAATCAACATGGCTTGAAGGAATCTGATAGAGGGTCACCCAAGGAACATTTCTACAAAATTATTTGAAAATCTGCTCAACTCTCGGATAAGATGATTTTTTAAGTTTTCACTATGGTCATATAACGCAAAATAGCCCCGCCCTCTGGCGGCCATGTTTTTCGACCAATCAACATGGCTTGAAGGAATCTGATAGAGGGTCACCCAATGAACATTTCTACAAAATTATGTTAGATTTAGTATATTTAGGCAAAAGCAGTTTTAGTCTACAGTCACTGTGCCAGTGGTATTGCCTTATTTCATTTATTAAAACTATTGATTGCAGCAACTATACTTTCATTTGAAGAGATTTTCCAAAGTATTGCCAGGGTTTTCCATGACGCACAAATCCTGCGTCATTGACGCATTTTCAACTCAAATGACCCCTAAAAATAACATCTGTCAGTAAATCAAAGTCCATTGTATTTATCTATAATCTCGGTTTTCCACAAATCTATATTAAATTTTAACTTAGTCCTTATCCTGCACCAAAACATGCAAAAAAGAATTCCGCCGCTTCCAGGGTCGAATCTGGCGTACGTAATGTTTGTTACGGTATTGTAGGTATTGTTGTTAAAGTACACCAAAATGGATATTTAACAAAATAGTTATTGGTTCTCTCTTCCTTAAAGTCGGTATTCGTTTCTGTCCATTTGTTTGTAAAATGTTTGTGGCAAGCGTAGCGTCAAAACTATTCAACGGATTTCGACCAAACTTGGTAGGGATGAAGGGTGTATGCTCTAGTTGTTCCTTTTGTAGTATGGTCGCCATAGAAACCACTGTTGCTATGGAAATGGGCGAAAACTGGCAATTGCTACATCGAATGATCGTCCCGATTTTTTATCCGTCTCTTCGTTTTCTTCATATTTGAGTTGCCGTAAGGGGTACCATTTCCACGGAAAACACAGACACGTCAAAACTAAATATATAGACACAAAAAGAAATGGTTTCCTATTACCTGATCGCTGATTGGCTAAAATTCCAGTTTTGTTACAGATTTCAAATTTTTCGCCATTGTGAATTGAATATTGATAGACTAAAGCGGTAAAGACGTAAGCTGCATAAATCTTAGGCTCAAATTAATATAATAATAATTATAGATATGGATTTTGTTATCGTTGCGATAGCTGTCAAGGATATAAACGGCATAATAATGTGAATCGAGTCTGTCTGAAACATGCTATGGATTTAGACTTCGGTTGACCAATAAATGAGAAACCGAAAGTCTAATTTATTTGGACTATATTTAACTCTGAATGACTGGTTTACGCTTTATCGATAACATTATCGGTAATGTACACAAAATCTTTTTACAAATTGATATTATTAATATTTAAGGGATAATAAAAACAAGAGGCCCAAGAGGGCCAGTATCGCTCCACGGCCATAAGGCAAAAATAAAATCTCCAAACAGCCCTGCCCCGTGGTGGCTATTTTTTTTACCAACCACCATGGCTTAAAGGAATCTTGTAGAGTGTCACCAAAGGAATGTTTCTGCAAAATTATTTGAAAATATGCCTGACACTTTCGGAGGAGAAGATTTTTTAAGTTTTCACTATGGTCATATAAGTCAAAATAGCCCCGCCCTCTGGCGGCCATGTTTTTCGACCAATCAACATGGCTTGAAGGAATCTGATAGAGGGTCACCCAATGAACATTTCTACAAAATTATTTGAAAATCGGCTGAACACTTTCGGAGAAGAAGATGTTTTAAGTTTTCACTATAGCTATATAACGCAAAAAAGCCCCGCCCCCTGGCGGCCATGTTTTTCGCCCAATCAACATGGCTTGAAGGAATCTAATTAAGGTTCACACAAGGAACATTTCTACAAAATTATTTGAAAATCGGCCTGACACTTTTGGAGGAGAAGATTTTTTAAGTTTGCTCTTTAGCCATATAGGCAAAATAGCCCCGCCCTGTGACGGCCATGTTTTTTTACCAATCAACATGGCTTGAAGGAATCTGATAGAGGGTCACCCACGGAACATTTCTACATAATTTAAAAATTAGCCGAGACTTACCTGTAAGTTGAAGGATGATTGTAATTCTACAAGTACAACGATTTGAGAGAGGAGACAAAATGTAAATCCGCAAAGACGATTCACAGCAAAAACTTCGATTCATAAGTCCACCATTACGGTTTTGCCACTGATTGCGCATGCGCGGGCCACATCTCATTTTGTACCGAACGAATATATCGTTGTCGTCTTAGAATTATTTGAAAATCTGCTGAACACTTTTTGAGAAGAAGATTATTTAAGTTTTCACTATAGCTATATAAGGCAAAAAAGCCCCGCCCCCTGGCGGCCATGTTTTTCGCCCAATCAAAATTTCTTGAAGGAATCTAATAAAGGGTCACCCAAAGAACATTTCTACAAAATTATTTGAAAATCGGCCTGACACTTTCGGAGAAGAAGATTTTTTAAGTTCTCACTATTTTTTTCTTTCGGTTGCCATGGAAACCAGAATTTTGAATGGATCAAAAAAAATTTGAAGGAATTTAGTAGAGGACATTGAGAGGATGCTTCCCATGAAGTTTCAACCAAATTGGCCAAGTGGTTAGGGAGAAGAAGTCGTTTAAAGGAAAAAGTTAACGCACGCACGCACGCACGGACGCACGACGGACAATTCGCCATGACATAAGCTCGACTGGCTTTCAGCCAGTGGAGCTAACAAAGAACAATTAACACACTTGTTTTTTAATGTTTTCAATCACTTGATAATAAAGTTCTAATTTGGACCCCCAACATTTATAAGATGACCCTCAACTTTGATGACATGGGGGTCACAATGACCCTCATATTTCAAAGCTTAAGGAAAACCCTGTATTGCCTAGATGTGTTCAAAGATGTCTGCTTCAGATTTGCTGTAAGTGGTAAAGTGTTAACTGTTAGTCAAGAGTGACAGTCTGTAATATAATATTTCTGTGAACAAGTCTAGAACAAAACATGTTAGTCGAGCGCCTTTCCACCTACATAACTAGAGACCGAATTAAGGCTACTTCACAATTAGGAAAAGCAAACATTTTCCACAATAATGTGGAAAGATTTCACAAATGAAAGGCAAAATTCACATAGCAAACAAATGAAGTGTAATTGTATGCTTGCACAATCCAGTAGGAAATGCATTAAGTCATAAAGCAAAATAGAAAAATAAATTGGAATATATACCTTATCATAAGATTTCACAATACTTCATTTATACATAAGATATCATTTTTCGTCTCAATTTTGTGATTTCATATGTCATTGTTTTCACAATTTAGCAATTTTGCACATTGAATTTCACAAAACCAATATGCTAGGGAGTCCTCTCAAAATTAGATGGAAAGGGGGACTGTTATAAGTCTAGTCTATGGACTTTTTTGTAATAATTTATTGTTCCAGATAACACATTTCGGGCAATTTTGTCAGGACCAGTCATATTTTACCATAACAATTATGAATATGTATACGAGTCATTCTCAAATTTCAAATTTCGCAGGAATTTGAGGAGCAAGACATTTAAGAATACAAGTATGAGAACATTAAAATTGTATTAGATGCTTAATTCAAACCATAACTAGGGTTAACAAACAAGAGGGCCAAGATGGCCCTAAATCGATCACCTGAATAATAGTTAATTAGAAGCAAATATTGAACTGCAAATATCTGTGAAAATTTGATCAGGAGTTCAAATGAAACTACAAGGAGTGGACACTCAGTTAAAGAAATAGTTTATCAGTAAAAGCCGTTTGTATCTTGAAATCTAACAAGAACTTTAATAAGATTAGAATTATAAAGTTTTGTCATTTTGCACCATTCCTGATGCCGCTTTGCTGCCCTGTTTGTCAACGAAATCAATATGACTTGAACAGTTTTTGTAGAAAAGAGGTCCATCAAAGGAACATTCCTGTGAAGTAACGTTGAAATTGGTCGAGTGGAATGGTAGGAGTTGTCATTTTCTAGCTAAAAGTTCAATTTACCCCTTTTGTGATGACGCAAGGTTGCTATGATTTTGTAACCAATCAATACCTCTTGAACAAATTAAGTAGAGGATTCCTATTCAATTTTCTTAATATCAGACAAGAACTTAAATAAGAAACCGCTGAAGACGGTAAGACCTTGAAAATCGACAAACCAAGGTCAAAGTAACCATAGAAATCAATAAAACTTGTTACTCAACTTACTGGTTACCTTCAGGCAAAGTTTATAACCCTTTCCAGTGCTGAAATTTTGCCTCAACCTGAAACTTTAACCAAAATGTTGACGGACAGACATCGCCAATCTATAGACCGGAATTGCTAGAGCAATCCAGCCAAAAAATGAAATTTCCAAATTTTGTAATTTTGCCCCTTTTCTGATGCCTACTAAATGCCATGTTTTTCATCCAAACAGTATGCCTTGAACAATCTTTGTAGAGGGTCATCCAAGGAACATTTCTACCAAACTATATAGGAGCAGATTTTTAAAGTTAGGACATTTTGCCCCCTTTCTGATGCCGCAGCAACCAAAGTTCTCAATGGAATTTAAATCTTTGAACAATTTTGAAAGAGGGCCACCAAAGGAACATTCCTGTTTTCCGTAGCCCTGGTCTTTAACATAACAACAACTTCAATAATTACATATTTACCATTAAAATGATCTGTTGATTAAATTATACATCCATAGTAAATTCTCTATTGCATTGGAAATTATTTAAATAGTCTTAATGTATATGAAAGTGTTAGAAAAATCAGATTTAAGGATCAGAAGTATTTACCGTAACAAAACCAGTTTTTACCATAACATTTTGTAGTGTTACAGTAATGACTGTTACGTTAAGGAATTATTTGAAGTAAAGATGTGATAATATAATTTTTGCTCCCTCATTAAGTTTGCAAATGACCAGGTTTAAAAAAAGAAAATGCAATTAAAATCTATGTCTGAATACATAAAAGAAATATTAAAATTTACCTGTAATTATAGCTGTTACAGTTAAGACATGAAAATGAAGTTTTTTAAAGTAAAACATATTTTTATTAGAAAATACTTACCAGTCATTTAATACCTGATATATAATCTCAACACCGTTAATTCATCCAGAAAAGAAGCTCGCGCAGCCATGCATAGCCCTCACGCGTGTGTGATACACACGGCCGCCGGCAATACCGGCGCACGGGCCATGAGAACCCCACTTTTAATTTCACCGTTAACTTGCAGCGTTTAGTGTTGGGTGACGACGCGGGGTTGGGAGGCGGGAATCTGAAATGACTGGTAAGTATTTTCTAATAAAAATATGTTTTACTTTAAAAAACTTCATTTTTATGTCAAAAATACATTACCAGTCATTTAATACCTGATGACTTTGCAGCATCGGTCGGGAGGATCATCCAACACAATGCCGGTCCCGAGAAATCGTAGCACTTGGTAAGAGTACCTATGGTACTACTAAATATAAACACAACTGTTTATGTATTTAGTAATTTGTGTATTAATTAGGTAAGTACTCGCTGAGAGTCCACTTGTGTGTCCAGAGAGAAATAATTTCTGATTGAAATGTTTTAAGACGTTATCAGAAGGATCTTATTACTAATTAAAGGAATAGGATATCCAGTGTTTGAATACGCTGCTGAAATATCCTTCTCCTACCAGAGGTTGAATAACCCCTACTGTGGCTCTTACAGCCCTCGAATGTTTTATAAAGAACTTAAGACCCTTGACAGGGTACAGGATCCTGTTATGTCTTTAAAAGGGAACACAGTTCACAGAAAGGTTGTGAAATGTGATGGGTTAGGAAGAACCAAAGGCAACTTGGTCTCAGTAGGAATACAGGTTTATAAGAACGGTTGAATAACCATAGGCTGTAAAACCTAATGAAATTCGTTTTTACTTAAAGCAAAGAACTCACTTCCCTGATAGTGTTCGCCAAGCAAGACGAATTTAAGTCTCAGTTTATAACTTAAGAAGCGGCAGCTTCCGACGAACGTAAAAGTTTGGAGAAAAATTAATCTGAACTTTGAAGTTAAGCGCATTGGAGCATCGAACGATAATTGTCGTGCTCAGTGCAAACTCTTGAAGGCGAGAGGTCGGCAACATATGTAAGCATAATTACTGATTTGACGTACCTTAACAAACACCAATCGGTAAGAACTGTCTACTTCTAAGGAAGATGTAACGGTTATGTCGATAGGCAGGCCAGAAGAACGTTGAACTACGATCTCTGGGCCAATACTGTGTTTCTGAAGTCATTGTCAGGCAGAGAATAATGCAGAGAATAACGAAACCGGAAGTTGACTCATTTGAATTATGGGGCAATTCAGGGAGTAATTATTATTGTCACTATGTGAGCTAGAAAGACTGCTGTCTCCTCTATTGATCATATGTCCTTAACTGTTAAGCCCTGTACTGTAATGAGTATTAAACACACTGCCCCGAACTGTAAACAATTCGGGTGTGGTGTGAAGCATGTAACGGGCCGTTTCCCCTAATTACTGATCCTGATCCAGGAAATGGGAGTCGGATTCTGTAATAGCGAATCGAGTCTGTCCGAAGGGCCAGCTCGACGAGAAACGTCCTACAACGAGTCCCTTGAGGGGAATAGATCCGACTTGCCCGTTTTGGGAATTAATTCCAAACGCAGGTAATCGAAGTGAAGTGTTTGAAAGGAACACTTCACCGTTTACAATGAATCGACGGTCATTCCTCGATGAAAAAGCAACCTGTACGTGGTAAAAGGCGTCTGTTAGGTCTAAGAATCGCTCAGACAGCCGTTCCGGATTGCGTTCTTGATGAAACGGCACGTTCCATTTTATAACTCGACCGTACTAGACGCAATCTGAGTCGATAAGTCTAATTCCGGTCTTCATCGGCTGTCTTCTTAGGAACCAGAAGAAAGACGGTTGTAGAAACCACCAAATGGAAGGTTGATAACCACTCTATGGCATGTTAGATTTAATAGAGAGGAGCGCTTCCCTATAGCTGCGGATTATGGCCAGTGCTCTACTTGGTTGTATGTCAACTTTGCTCCCGTAACGGGGCTTTGATAAGGCAGGACAAGCGGAAGCAGAAAGCTAGGCTCGAACTTAGCCTGTCTCTTGTGTCTTCACAGGTTGGGCTTCTAAGAATGCCTTTGCAGAAGTCGCTGTACGTTCTGTCCCTGTGAACGATGTTGCCGCATACGCAGAAATGCGCCTATGGACGCAGTGAATGCAGTAGCTTTCCACTAATGATAGTTTATTTAGAGTCCAGCTCTAAATTGTTTAATCATCCGATGGAGCACTGAACCCGATATGTCTCTTATTCGTCAGACAAGACGGGGTCGTGGGTTTTACCTGACGACGTGCGGATTGACTAAAGCCGGTTCTGAACCGGAAGGTCAGTGTCCGATTCGACATGGAGGAATCCTATGATTGATTGATTGTGGTTTAACGCCGTTTTAACAATTCTCAGTTATATCACGGCGGCCAGTTCACCTACTCATGTATTTCCTGGTTTTCTCACACCAGTACTCCACACAACAATCTTCCCAATCAACTGGCTACTTTTCCACAAAAACTTAGCCCATTGGTGGGAGGAATCCTATGAAGGAGTCATGATCGAGGAATTGATCCCTTTTCCGAAGAAGAATGAGATCGCATGGAATCAACCGTCGGACCGAGCTCACGTATGAGAGAGTTCACAGAGTGAATATCCTCTGGGAACGGATGATCCCGGTAGGCCAGCATAGGGGATTGATTTATGAAATCAACTGAATCTCTCCCTTGTAATACCGTCGGACATCGACTCGTCCCAACAATTGGTACGATGGGTATTACTTGGGAGGAGTGTAGTTCCTAGAGACGCACTCTCTCCTCCCTGGGGACCGACATAACTATTTGACCGGTACTCCCCATACCCGATGTCCGACGGTTCAATCGGCTATGTCCCAGCATACTGCCTGATTGACTGCCGAAAGACATTACCCGTTTGACCGGTGCCCTACTGGCTATGTCTAAAGACATTGCCCGGTCTCCAAATGACTGTGTCCGAGGACATTTGTCAATTGGAATTCTGTAGAATTCCGAAGAATTCATAGTAGAATTTTGTTTTCACGGTGACCGTTTGCCCGGTTACCGTTTATGCCCAGTTAAGAGTTTGACTGCCCTGTGAACGTTCACGCGACAACCGTTTATGCCCAGTGATTAATTGAGTACTCGGTAGGCACTTGACTCATTCTCTAGCACTATCGACTCATTACATTCATATGAGTGTAAGGAACGACAACTCTGCGAAGGAGATTTGCACTTGGCTGTGTTCGAAAACACCCGGTTGTCCGATGTCAATGGTTATGTCATAATATTGACAAAACTTACGACTGCTCGTTACCCAGCTCTTGGTACGTTCAGTAATGGTAGCTCCCTCTGACCATTACTGTCCGGTTGACTAATGATAGGCTGATGTGAGGCTGCTCTATCACCAGTCTCCAAAGACTTCAGACATTATAACTTGGCACTCTGTAGGAGTCCGAAGACTGCTGTACTGCAGAGTGTAGGTTTTGCTCGAAATCATTACAGGTTTAAACGACGTTTTAGCGTCAACCTTCGGGCATAAAGTATTAGGCCCCACCCTAAATACTTCCTTAATGTTCTGCTGTAGAGATCAACGCTCTACAGCCGGATCGTAATCTGAAGGGGACTGCCCCCCCCCCCCCCCCCCACCCCCGCCTGTCAGACGAGGAGGTGGGGGAGTGTCGAGCCCTACGATGCTTGACTCTAATCCGTCTTTCAACTGAAAGACACAACAGTCTTATAAAAGTAGGAGAAGGGATTGAAAATAATATTCAATCTTTGCGTACTTTATTGTTGTGTTAAGGTGTTGATTGTGTGATATGAACCTCCTCTCCGCAGTAGAGAGAGGTCGCACTGGATCGATCGTCGGGCCGAACTAACCGTATGGGACGGTCTCGACCTCCCTTTCACGGAAAACCTGAGTTATTCCGATTGGGGGTTTGCCTTTCTAAGGACTGCCTCTTCGAAAGGTGTCCTTCCGGGAACAGTGAATTCCCATAAGGTGGGTATTGCTGATCCCGGTAGGCTTGGTTAACCCGCCTATCACCGATCCGTTACATCTTTTGAAACGGAGCTTGGTATCGGGGAAGGAGTGTAATCCCTAGAGAAGTACAATGTTCCCCTTGGAGAAACGGAAAGATTTCTCTGTCCTGTACTCCCTATAACTGGATATCTGAGCCTGGTGCGTAATGACCAGTGTTTTGAATATCCGTACTCTTCTATTCTCATTCTTTTGAGGAGTGTACTCCCTACAGAAGAACACTGTTCCCCTTGGAGAACGGAAATATTTATCTGTCCTGTACTCCCTATAACAGATGTTAGACGGTTGAATTCTGAGCCTGGTGCGTAATGACCAGTGTTTTGAATATCCGTATTGACCGGTTGTGCGAAGAACGAGTGATACTAGTATCAATTCGGTCGTGAAGCACGGAGCCCGGTTGACCGGTCGCGTCATGGCTTAACGACTGCTCGTTACCTTGACTGCCCACTGCCCGGTCGTGTCATGTTAAACTGACTGCCCGGTTGCGTCATGGCTTAATGACTGACCGGTCGCGTCATCGCTAAATGACTTCCTGGTGACTGGTCGCGCCTAGGCGAAATGACTGACTGGTTGCCCGGTACCCGGTTACCCGGAGTCATATAGGTTTTGCTCGCAAGCATTACCCGGTTGACTAATGATAGGCAGTTGTGAAGCTGCTCTATCACCGGTCTCCAAAGAATTCTGTCCGCAGACATTATAATTTGACACTCTGTAAGCGTCCGAAGACTGCTTACTGCAGAGTGTGGTGTTAGAGGTGGCCAATCAGTGAGGTTTCCCTTTGATTGTCCCATGGCGTCTCTCGAAGGGTCAGCCCCAACACCTGGCGTCAGATAATGTCGTTCATCAGACGGTTGCTCACTCTTGAGGCCAACCATCACTGTGTCCGTACGGTTTCTGGCCCGAAGGCCTTTGTTTCCCGACGGAATAACAGACACCAGCAGCTGCCATCCGCTCCTCCATGTCCCGCGAAGGACCAGCCAAAGCTGAGGGGGAGCGGTCAGAGCTCCAGATAAGGGGCGTTTGCATGTCTAAAATCCTTATTTTACCCTCTTACCCTATGCTGTGGGTATTGAAAACTCACAGCATAGGGTTTGTTTCCTAAGAGAGAATTTGTGGGGGAAATAGCTGATTACACCTCCTTATCTGGACCTCTGAGCGGTTGTGCGGAGTGAAGAAGGAACAGCTCTGACCTTCTGCTCACTCAACACAGCCGCGGAGTCTGATTGTTGGGAGAACCCCTCAAACTCCGCTTCACTCGTAGAGCTAAGAGAAACCTTTTTAGGGGTCTTCTTACTCTTCCAGCTTTTGTGAGTCCTCCTCAACCCAGACTGTTTCCAAACGGAAGCAGGCCAGGAAGAGAAGTACTCACAGGGTGAATCCTGTGTGTACTTAGTGAACGCAAAACAGGACAGACGCGTGTCTCATACAGCCGTTATGAGTCACGCCTCTGATCACCACTATGTGACATAGAATATATATGAAACAAAACAATTTATACGATTCAACAAAAAATATAATTTTTTTCTATTTTTTATTTTCTACTATACCCGTTGATCACGGAACGTATTTCAATGAAAAAGATTTTACAAATATTTTCCAAAATTGTTCATGTTTAATTAATATACATAATGTAGTACAAGGTGATAATAATATATTATCGCTAATAGGGTCGGTGTAACTATAACTTTCGTTGAAAGAATGAATGGCCATTACCGCACCCGATACGTAACTGAAATAGTGGGTGGGGTAACCCACCCGTGACTTCTCAGTTAGTTGTGTTTACAAAAAACAACTTAATTACAATTAATAATTTACACAATTATGTTGTTAGGTTGTTAATGTAGTTGAATAACTGAATAAATAATAACTTGTTTAAGGTGAATGCCTTAAACAGACCAAGAAATAAATTATAAAAATGAAATAAATTCTTAGCTGTCAGTTCGGTGTGTCCAGAAATTAAAAAGTGGGGTTCTCATGGCCCGTGCGCCGGTATTGCCAGCGGCCGTGTGTATCACACACGCGTGAGGGCTATGCATGGCTGCGCGAGCTTCTTTTCTGGATGAATTAACGGTGTTGAGATTATATATCAGGTATTAAATGACTGGTAATGTATTTTTGACATAAAAACAAATTACTGCAGGGAGATAACTACTAAAATAGTGCTTATTCAGATTTTTCAGTCACAGCTTCACAAAACACATATTTACCGATAGAACAGAAAGTACTGAGGGAGTCTGACAGCAAGACAGCTTCAGTAGACAGACAGACAGACAGACAGACAGACAGCCCAACACAGTGACTCCCATATACGCCCTCTTCTTCGAAGGGGGTATAACTAGAGGTAAATTACTGGTCCTTTCAAGGAATTAAAGCGCCAATGGCACAGCAATGGTGATCGTGTAGAAAATCCTGCAAAGTAACAAGCAGTATCTCGGTGTAGGCCTTGCGATCTTCAACATATATAGGCATATACGATAATGCTCGATCTCCAACTCAACGTACAGACGTGTCTAACTTGTACACTGCATGACATCGTGTCCTTTAAACTTTTGTAAACCAGTCTTATCATCTAAACGCTTTCATGTATTGCAACAACTACAAAATAAAGCGTTTATAATATTGAGATTTAAGAACAATCGTTAACGAGTCTCGCTAGCTATAAATTCTGGTATAGGACCTTTTGTACTTTGCATGGCAGATAGAACGCGCAATGATATTTATTACATGAAGAAAGATAATATTTACATAGGTATCAATCCGGTACAAAAGTAGCACTGACATGAAGTTTTTTAAAGTAAAACATATTTTTATTAGAAAATACTTACCAGTCATTTAATACCTGATATATAATCTCAACACCGTTAATTCATCCAGAAAAGAAGCTCGCGCAGCCATGCATAGCCCTCACGCGTGTGTGATACACACGGCCGCCGGTAATACCGGCGCACGGGCCATGTGACCCCCACTTTTAATTTCACCGTTAACTTGCAGCGTTTAGTGTTGGGTGACGACGCGGGGTTGGGAGGCGGGAATCTGAAATGACTGGTAAGTATTTTCTAATAAAAATATGTTTTACTTTAAAAAACTTCATTTTTATGTCAAAAATACATTACCAGTCATTTAATACCTGATGACTTTGCAGCATCGGTCGGGAGGATCGTCCAACACAATGCCGGTCCCGAGAAATCGTAGCACTTGGTAAGAGTACCTACGGTACTACTAAATATAAACACAACTGTTTATGTATTTAGTAATTTGTGTATTAATTAGGTAAGTACTCGCTGAGAGTCCACTTGTGTGTCCAGAGAGGAATAATTTCTGATTGAAACGTTTTAAGACTTTATCAGAAGGATCTTATTACTAATTAAAGGAATAGGATATCCAGTGTTTGAATACGCTGCTGACATATCCTTCTCCTACCTGAGGTTGAATAACCCCTACTGTGGCTC
This sequence comes from Serripes groenlandicus, assembly GCA_031761405.1. Taxonomy (NCBI): domain Eukaryota; kingdom Metazoa; phylum Mollusca; class Bivalvia; order Cardiida; family Cardiidae; genus Serripes; species Serripes groenlandicus. The sequence goes on along the minus strand of JASEVX010000001.1, from coordinate 95,255,916 downwards.
TTACAGCCCTCGAATGTTTTATATAGAACTTAAGACCCTTGACAGGGTACAAGATCAGGTTATATCTAAGGGAACACAGTTCACAGAAAGGTTGTGAAATGTGATGGGTTAGGAAGCACCAAAGGCAACTTGGTCTCAGTAGGAATACAGGTTTATAAGAACGGTTGAATAACCATACGGCTGTAAAACCTGATGAAATTCGTTTTTACTGAAAGCAAAGAACTCACTTCCCTGATAGTGTTCGCCAAGCAAGACGAATTTAAGTCTCAGTTTATAACTTAAGAAGCGGCCGCTTCCGAAGAACGTAAAAGTTTGGAGAGAAATGGATCTGAACTTTGAAGTTAAGCGCATTGGAGCATCGAACAATAATTGTTGTGTTCATCGCCAAATCTTGAATGCGAGAGGTCGGCAACAAATGTAAGCATAAATTACTGATTGACGTACCTTAAAAAACACCAATCGGTAAGAACTGTCTACTTCTAATGAAGATGTAACGGTTATGTCGATAGGCAGGCCAGAAGAACGTTGAACTACGATCTCTGGGCCAATACTGTGTTTCTAAAGTCATTGTCAGGAAGGGAATAACGACACCGGAAGTTGACTCATTTGAATTATGGGGGCAATTCAGGGAGTAATAATTATTGCCAATCGAAGGACTACTGTCTACTCTATTGATCATGTACATGTCCTAGTCAGTTAAGCCCTGTACTGTAATGAATTTTTAACACACTGCCCCGAACTGTAAACAATTCGGGTGTAGTATGAAGCATGTATCGGACCGTTTCCCTTAATTACTGATCCTTATCCAGGACATGGTAATCGGATTCTCTTATAGCGAATCGAGTCTGTCCGAAGGGCCAGCTCAACGAGAAACGTCCTACAACGAGTCTCTTGAGGGGAATAGATCCGACCTGCCCGTTTTGGGAATTAATTCTAAACGCAGGTAATCGAAGTGAAGTGTTTGAAAGGAACACTTCCCCGTTTACAAAGAATCGACGGTCATTCCTCGATGAAAAAGCAACCGGTACGTGGTAACAGGTGTCTGTTTGGTCTAAGAATCGCTCAGACAGCCGTTCCGGATTGCGTTCTTGATAAAACGGAACATTCCATTTTATTACTCGACCGTACTAGACGCAATCTGAGTCGATAAGTCTTATTCCGGTCTTCACCGGAACCAGACGAAAGACGGTTGTAGAAACCACCGAATGGAAGGTTGATACCCACTCCATGGTATTCCTGTTAGCTTAATAGAGAGGAGCGCTTCCCTATAGCCGCGGATTAGGGACAGTGCTCTACTTGGTTGTATGCCAACTTTGCTCCCGTACGGGGCTTTGATAAGGCAGGGCCAGCGGAAGCAGAAAGCTAGGCTCGAACTTAGCCTGTCTCTTGTGTCTTCACAGGTTGGGCTTCTAAGAATGCCTTTGCAGAAGTCACTGTACGTTCTGTCCCTGTGAACAATGTTGCCGCATACGCCGAAATGCGCCTATGGACGCAGTGAATGCAGTAACTTCCCACTAATGATAGTTTATTTAGAGTCCAGCTCTAAATTGTTAATCATCCGATGGAGCACTGAACCCGATATGTCTCTTATTCGTCAGACAAGACGGGGTCGTGGGTTTTACCCGACGACGTGCGGATTGACTAAAGCCGGTTCTGGACCGGAATGTCAGTGTCCGATTCGACATGGAGGAATCCTATGATCGATTGATTGTGGTTTAACGCCGTTTTAACAATTTCTCAGTTATATCACGGCGGCCAGTTCACCTACTCATGTATTTCCTGGTTTTCTCACACCAGTACTCCACACAACAATCTTCCCAAGCAACTGGCTACTTTTCCACAAAACTTAGCCCATTGGTGGGAGGAATCCTATGAAGGAGTCATGATCGAGGAATTTATCCCTTTTCCGAAGAAGAATGAGATCGCATGGAATCAACCTTCGGTCCGAGCTCACGTATGAGAGAGTTCACAGAGTGACTATCCTCTGGGAACGGTTGATCCCGGTAGGCCAGCATAGGGGATTGATTTATGAAATCAACTGAATCTCTCCCATGTAATACCGTCGGACATCGACTCGTCCCAACAATTGGTACGATGGGTATTACTTGGGAGGAGTGTAGTCCCTAGAGACGCACTCTCTCCTCCCTGGGGACCGACATAACTATTTGACCGGTACTCCCCATACCCGATGGCCGACTGTTTAATCGGCTATGTCCCAGCATACTGCCCGATTGACTGCCGAAAGGTTATGTCCTAAGACATTACCCGTTTGACCGGTGCCTTACTGGCTATGTCTAAAGACATTGCCCGATCTCCAAATGACTGTGTCCGAGGACATTTGTCAATTGGAATACTGTTGAATTCCGAAGAATTCATAGTTGAATTTTTTGTTTTCACGGTGACCGTTTGCCCGGTAACCGTTTATGCCCAGTTAAGAGTTTGACTGCCCTGTGAACGTTCACGCGACAACCGTTTATGCCCAGTGATTAATTGAGTACTCGGTAGGCATTTGACTCATTCTCTAGCACTATCGACTCATTACATTCATATGAGTGTAAGGAACGACAACTCTGCGAAGGAGATTTTCACTTGGCTGTGTTCGAAAACACCCGGTTGTCCAATGCTTATGTCATAATATTGACAAAACGGTTGGAGTCAACTTGACTTAACGACTGCTCGTTACCCAGCTCTGGGAACGTTCAGTAATGGTAGCTCCCTCTGACCATTACTGACCGGTTGACTAATGATAGGCTGATGTGAGGCTGCTCTATCACTAGTCTCCAAAAACTTCAGACATTATAACTTGGCACTCTGTAGAAGTCCGAAGACTGCTGTACTGCAGAGTGTAGGTTTTGCTCGAAATCATTATAGGTTTAAACGACGTTTAAGCGTCAACCTTCGGGCATAACGTATTAGGCACCACCCTAAGTACTTCCTTAATGTTCTGCTGTAGAGGTCAACGCTCTACAGCCGGCTCGTAATCTGAAGGGGACTGCCCCCCCCCCCCCGCCCCCGCCCGTCAGACGAGGAGGTGGGAGAGTGTCGAGCCCTACGATGTTTGACTCTAATCCGTCTTTCAACTGAAAGACACAACAGTCTTATAAAAGTAAGAGAAGGGATTGAAAATAATATTCAATCTTGGTGTACTTTATTGTTGTGTTAAGGTGTCGATCGTGTGATATGAACCTCCTCTCTCCGCAGTAGAGAGAGGTCGCACTGGATCGATCGTCGGCGCCGAACTAACCGTATGGGACGGTCTCGACCTCCCTTTCACGGAAAACCTGAGTAATTCCGATCGGGGGTTTGCCTTCTAAGGACTGCCTCTTCGAAAGGTGTCCTTCCGGGAACAGTGAATTCCCATCAGGTGGGTATTGCTGATCCCGGTAGGCTTGGTTAACCCGCCTATCACCGATCCGTTACATCTTTTGAAACGGAGCTTTGTATCGGGGAAGGAGTGTAATCTCTAGAGAAGTACCATGTTCCACTTGGAGACACGGAAACATTTCTCTGTTCTGTACTACCTATAACTGGATATCTGGGCCTTGTGCGTAATGACCAGTGTTTTGAATATCCGTACTCTTCTATTCTCATTCTTTTGAGGAGTGTAATCCCTACAGAAGAACACTATTCCCCTTGGAGAAAGGAAAGATTTATCTGTCCTGTACTCCTTATAACCGATGTTAGACGGTTGGATATCTGAGCCTGGTGCGTAATGACCAGTGTTTTGAATATCCGTATAGACCGGTTGTGCGAAGAACGAGTGGTACTAGCTTAACGACTGCTCGTTACCTTGACTGCCCACTGCCCGGTCGCGTCATGTTGAACTGACTGATAATTTGCCCGGTCGCGTCATGGCTTAATGACTGACCGGTCGCGTCATCGCTAAATGACTGCCGGATTTGCCCGGTGACTGGTCGCGCCTAGGCGGAATGACTGACTGGTTGCCCGGTACCCGGTTACCCGGAGTCATATAGGTTTTGCTCGCAAGCATTACCCGGTTGACTAATGATAGGCAGTTGTGAAGCTGCTCTATCACCGGTCTCCAAAGAATTCTGTCCGCAGACATTATAATTTGGCACTCTGTAAGCGTCCGAAGACTGCTTACTGCAGAGTGTGGTGTTAGAGGTGGCCAATCAGTGAGGTTTCCCTTTGATTGACCCATGGCGTCTCCCGAAGGGTCAGCCCCAACACCTGGCGTCAGATAATGTCGTTCAGCAGACGGTTGCTCACTCTTGAGGCCAACCATCACTGTGTCCGTACGGTTTCTGGCCCGAAGGCCTTTGTTTCCCGACGGAATAACAGACATCAGCCGCTGCCATCCGCTCCTCCATGTCCCGCGAAGGACCAGCCGAAGCTGAGGGGGAGCGGTCAGAGCTCCAGATAAGGGGCGTATGCATGTCTAAAATCCTCATTTGACCCTCTTACCCTATGCTGTGGGTATTGAGAACCCACAGCATAGGGTTTGTTTCCTAAGAGGGAATTTGTGGGGAAAATAGCTGATTACACCTCCTAATCTGGACCTCTGAGCGGTTGTGCGGAGTGAAGAAGGAACAGCTCTGACCTTCTGCTCACTCAACACAGCCGCGGAGTCTGATTGTTGGGAGAACCCCTCAAACTCCGCTTCACTCGTAGAGCTAAGAGAAACCTTTTTAGGGGTCTTCTTACTCTTCCAGCTTTTGTGAGTCCTCCTCAACCCAGACTGTTTCCAAATGGAAGCAGGCCAGGAAGAGAAGTACTCACAGGGTGAATCCTGTGTGTACTTAGTGAACGCAAAACAGGACAGACGCGTGTCTCATACAGCCGTTATGAGTCACGCCTCTGATCACCACTATGTGACATAGAATATATATGAAACAAAACAATTTATACGATTCAACAAAAAATATAAATTTTTTTCTATTTTTTATTTTCTACTATACCCGTTGATCACGGAACGTATTTCAATGAAAAAGATTTTACAAATATTTTCCAAAATTGTTCATGTTTAATTAATATACATAATGTAATACAAGGCGATAATAATATATTATCGCTAATAGGGTCGGTGTAACTATAACTTCGTTGAAAGAATGAATGGCCATTACCGCACCCGATACGTAACTGAAATAGTGGGTGGGGTAACCCACCCGTGACTTCTCAGTTAGTTGTGTTCACAAAAAACAACTTAATTACAATTAGTAATTTACACAATTATGTTGTTAGGTTGTTAATGTAGTTGAATAACTGAATGAAAATAACTTGTTTAAGGCGAATGCCTTAAACAGACCAAGAAATAAAATATATAAATGAAATAAATTCTTAGCTGTCAGTTGGTGTGTCCAGAAATTAAAAGTGGGGGTCACATGGCCCGTGCGCCGGTATTACCGGCGGCCGTGTGTATCACACACGCGTGAGGGCTATGCATGGCTGCGCGAGCTTCTTTTCTGGATGAATTAACGGTGTTGAGATTATATATCAGGTATTAAATGACTGGTAATGTATTTTTGACATAAAAATGATTATTATTAATCGTGTCTCTGCATCACTGATGGATATATATATTTTGTGGTTAAACGGATGTAGGTTAATTGGTTTGCAGTATTGCATAACAAGTCAACGGGCTGTTCAAAACTGACTATGTAAATTTTGTTGTTGCTGATTTTTATATCAAAAATACATTACCAGTCATTTAATACCTGATATATCATCTCTATACACCTTAATTATCCAAAAAAAACGCCCACGCTAGCATATCCCTCACGTTTCCGTGACGAACACGGCCGCCCGGAAGTACGGGCGCGCACGTGCGCGGGTAATCACTTTTCAGTTTTGGATTCACCGGAGTAGTCGATAAGAAAATTTATATTATTATTTCTTTCAATTAAGTCTTTTGTTTTATAAGGCCCATGCCTTATAATCATTTAATTGTCCAAATATTTTTTCTGCATTAACGTCACAGCCGTAAATTATTTACTTTATTACTGTATTTCTTGTTTTTGTAGCGGACGATACTCTGAGAAGCACGTGGATTACCCCACCCGCTAATTTCAGTTACCGTCTTCGGGTGCGGAAGTCGTACTGTTTTCAATACTTTTCCCTACCCTGTTAGCGATAGTACCTTATCTATTGCTGTATGAATTCATTGACTGTTCAATTCAATATTTGTGAAAAATTTTGAAACAAAATTATTTCAATATACTTGTCCAAGTCCGGTGTCCCCGTACCGTGGATATAAATAAAACAATTTTATTTAGTCCTGTGTTTTGTGCATAAATTGAATAATGTCTATGTCAATCAATGGTGAAGGGATGCGGAGCCCATGTGGTCATGCTGTGCACCTATGGGATTCGCATCCGACCTGCGTTGTGTGCACCAAATGCACACAGGCTTCACCTTGCGAGTATTGCTCGGCATGGCCTATTTCCATTTGGAAAAAGGTCGTGCGGAGTAAGACTCGCAAAAGCAGGAAGATAAAGAAGACCCCGAAGAGGGTGCCTTTATCTTCATCGAGTGAGGCAGAGTTCGAGGGGTTCTCCCAACCGGACTCTGCGACGGTGTTGAGGGAGTCGAAGGGCGCTGCTGAGCCTTCTTCTCCACTCAACACAACCGTTTTTCCGCGCGCTGAGGAAATTCGGATGGTAGCTTTGGGTGAGAGTTGCTCCGTCGGGAAACATCAGACACCGTACGGAAACAGCGGGGAAAATGCTCAGCTGGAACATTTAACCGCTGAACCTCACCATCTGACGCCTGGTGTCGTGGCTGGGCCATCGTAAGAAGGAGATGCCTTCGGTAGCTTTCCGGGAAACCGCATGAGTTGTACTGATCCGACACCATACTCTGAGCTACAGCGGTCTTCGGACGGCTGCAGAGTACCGGTTACCTACGTCGGTGGACGTAGTTTTCCGGAGACTTTGTATATTGCAGCTTCAATCCTGCCTATGCATAGTCAACCGGGGTTTGGTTGGGCTGAGCAACAAAACCCAAATACCGAGGCACGTCAGGTCACCGGGCAACCGGAGAGGAGTCATTTGTTAATGAATCGATCTGTCACCAGTCAGTCCGTTTTGGACTCGACTGGGCCAGTCAGTCACGTTGCCATGACTAGACCAGGTAGTCGCTCACGTAGCCGTGATGCGACAGGGCAAAGGTCTTATTGCAAGGACCCAGCCAGGCAAAAGGTTGGTCATTTAGCAACGATTCATCCTGGCAGTCAGACTATCTTAAATGATTCGACGACTGGCCAAAATCGCGCGCATGTATCCATGCCACATCAGGTCAGTAGCCCATTTCATTATGGTGCTACGGGCCAATCGGTCACGCCTGTGAATACGACACAAACACCAGTGTCTTATGTAAACACAGGGCAACCGAGTAGTCAGGCATTTTTCAATGCCTCGTCTACACTGCCGGACGGCTATGTAAACATGGCGAGTCCAGGCACGGGTTCTGTGGTGATAGACCGGATTGATTCTAATTATCGATCGATCTCTGCTCCACTACAGAATCAGAATAATCATAACCCAGGTATTGCATCGGGTTCGATTATTCCTCTGTCTTCCATCGGGTATGGGGGTTACGAAAAATCTTTTTCTTCCCCTGGGGGGACAGTGTATGTCGCTAGAGAATACGCTGCCCCTCAATACCAGCCACCGGTCCATACTATGGAACCGTTAGGTGTTAGACAGGGCTTAACGGCCTACCGGGATCAGCATTACCCATCTCATGGGGATTCACTGCTCTCGGGGGGACACCTAGTTGATAGGCAGTCCGGTTATAGGCAACCTCGGGATCAGAATACATTGCGTTATTCTGTGAAAGAGAGGTCGAAACCGTCCCATACGGTTAGTTCGGCCCCGACAGAAGATTTTGTACGGCCGCCCTCTGCTGCGGAGAAGGGGCCTGCTTCACAAAATCTTCGGCAGAACATGGATTATTCTGAATTATCCATGTCTGAGTCGGACATAGATCTGCCGGTTGGAAGACCGAGTAGACAGCCTCAGAGGAGTACACACAACCCTACATCTTCGTCTAATGATGATGAGGGAAATAGGTCTCCTTCCGATGAGGAGCCAGCTGTAGAGCGTTGGTCTTTTCAGCAGGTGCCGGATACTTTATGCCCTAAGGTTGACGCTCCACCACGTCGGAAAAACCTTTCGAGCCTAGAGGAACTTAATGTACAAGCTTTTACGCCAGTGCATTTGCTTCCTCAAGCGAACAACTTGGGCAGGTTGTTAGACCAATTGCAGTCGACCAGGTCTCTAGAGGCTATACCTCCAGGCTGGTCGGTCCCAGGACCCATTTCTAAGGAATGGGTCAACCCTAAAGCGTATTCTACGTCTAAGGAGTTCTTCCCTGTCAAAGTGCCAGCTTTAGACGGGGATGCAGCTACACTGGGTTTAACTGCACCCGCTTCTGTCCAGGTCTCTTCTAAGACGCTAGAGAAGTGGGAGGCCAGAGCAAGACTGGGTGTAATGGTGTCATCTCATGACAACCATTTCGCAGTCGCTCTGTCTTTGTTGTTGAAAGAGGAGAATATCTCTAGCCTAGGGGCTAACAGAAATCTCAAAGCGTTCGACACAGGCAACAGGCATCTCATGGCACTGAATCTTCAGACCGCCACAGAGATACTGTCCATGAGGAGGGACGCAGTGCTAGCTGCTCCTAACTCATTGCTACGTGCTAGCAAGGACAGCCTGAGGGCCGCACCATTGGAGTCGAAACAACTCTTTGGTGGAAGGATTGCTGCGGTGACGGTTTCTGATGTTTCAGAACAGTCTCGATGCCTTTCGGCGAACGCAGCTAAGGCTTTTGCGCAGGGCCAGAAACGTTCATCGTATTCTGCGAATGTGGGTAGTTCTAAGAAACCCAACCCAGCAAAGAAGCCAAAACGGGATGTAAAGGCGTTTCAGCCTAAACAAACCCCTTCCACGGGTCAAAAATCAGCTAAACCGAAGCGCCCCTATCACGCAGAAGTCGGAATTAATTCCGTCAAAGAGGTTCACGTTCGTGGGTATGACGTTTCTCAACGACTTAGCGGTAATTCAAGTACCTTCGGACAGAGTCGATTTCCTGTTACAGAAAATCGGTCTCACACTGGAACAGGCTGCGGTAACAGCCCGATCCATGCTGTCACTTCTGGACTCCCTGAGTGCAGCAGCCGACCTAGTCTTTCTAGGAAGGCTCCACATGCGACCCCTTCAGTTTCTTTTTCTGTCCCGGTGGCGTCCGTCTGTGGACTCACTGGAACAGGAGATAGCTCTGACGGATTTCTTCAAGTCCCACCTTCGGTGGTGGCTGGATCCGTTAATCTATCAACAAGGGGTACCCTTTCTCACACCACCTCCGGATCTGTACCTATTTACAGATGCCAGTGCTGCGGGTTGGGGAGCTCATTTAGAGCCGCAGGGCCTAACAGCCCAGGGCATGTGGACAGCGGAGGAGAAGTCTTTTCACATAAACAACTTGGAACTGAGGGCAGTCCTGCTAGCCCTCAATCAGTTCTCTGCCTCCGTTGCGAACAAAACTGTTTTGTTGTCGACGGACAACACTACTGTTGTGTCTTACATTCGCAGGCAAGGAGGAACGCACTCCCATCTTCTCTTTTTAGAGACTTGGAAGTTACTCCTTTGGTGTCAGGCGACGTCGTTAGTACTACTAGTAAAACACGTCCCAGGTCGTCTAAATGTCTTAGCAGACAGTCTATCCCGCCAAAACAAAATTCTTCCGGCAGAATGGACACTGAACCAGAGTGTGTTGAACTCAGTGTTCATGCGGATCGGGACACCCCTGGTGGATCTTTTCGCCACCAGAGTCAATCATCGGCTGCCACTTTATGTATCTCCGATGTACGATCCTGCAGCTTGGGCAGTGGACTCGCTGACCCTCGAGTGGAACCTCCTGTTCGGGTATGCGTTTCCCCCCGTTCATACTGGTTCCGATTGTACTTCAAAAGGTTCTTCGCTCGCAACAGTGCAAAATACTGTTGATAGCACCCTGTTGGCCCCAGAGGTCGTGGTTCAGCGACCTCCTGGCATGTCTCTCAGCAAATCCAATACGACTTCCCATTCAAGAAGACGTACTGTTTCAGCAACCAGGTCGGCGTCTCCATCCCAACCTGGCAATGCTACATCTTCACGCTTGGACATTATCAAGCGTTCTGTCCGAGAGAGAAACTTTTCTCAAAAAGTTGCCTCTCGTATCGCACAATCAAGACGACGATCCACTAGAATCGTTTATGATTCCAAGTGGAAAGTTTTCTCAGATTGGTGTGGTACAAGGTCGATCAATCCGGAGTGTCCCTCTGTAACTCGGATTGCCGATTTCCTTCTTTTTCTTTTCGAAGAAAAACAACTGGCAATTAGTACGGTAAAAGGCTACCGATCTATGCTATCGAACACGTTTAAGTTCATTGGGGGAGAGAGTATTGGCTCAAATCCTTTTCTCTCGGAACTTATACGATCGTTCGAATTAGAAAAACCCGTTTGTAGGAGTTTAACTCCAAAATGGGATTTATCTTGCGTCCTTTGGTCGCTTACTAGAGCTCCATACGAGCCTCTGGTATCGGCGTCTTTAAAGTTTCTAACTTATAAAACCGTCTTTCTTTTAGCTTTCGCTACAGCTCGTCGAAGGAGCGAGTTACACGCTCTTTCGGTGGAAACAGGGCACATCAGATTCAATGAGTCTGATGGCTCTTTCACTCTACTCTGTCAACCGGGGTTCCTGACTAAAAACCAGTTACCTTCGGTTTTACCTTTGCCGATCACAGTTCCCAGCCTTTCGGCGACCTGTGGTCCTTCGGATTCGGATAGAACCCTTTGTCCCGTTAGGTCTCTTAAGCATTATCTTAAGAGAGTTGAAGGGACTAGGGGTCGGAGAAAGATGTTATTTCTTCCTCTTATAGGTTGTAAAGATATTTCGGCGGCGTCTATTTCCCGCTGGATATCTATTACTATAAAATTAGCTTATAAAGACCTTTCAAGTCGAGATCTCTCGTTTCTGCGGATTCGTCCTCACGAGGTTAGAGCTCTCTCTACAAGTTGGGCATTCTCTAATAATGTTCCTCTTGAAGAGATTCTTCAAGCAGCAGTATGGAAGACGCAATCTACCTTTTCGTCTTTCTACTTACGTTCTATGGCTAGTCAGTCAGAGAATTTGTTCTCTCTGGGTCCCCTTGTGGCTTCTCAGCGAGTTGTTCGCTAATTCTCATAATCCAACACATAAATAAAGTGAATACCGATTGAACCTGTATTCAATCCCCTCTATCGCTTTATACTACCGTTGGAATCAAGTATGTTTGTTCTGAAAAAATTATGGAATAATATACTACAACGTACCTGGAACGACAGTAAGTATTGGTCGAACCTCCCGTCCTATGCTACGAAGTCATCAGGTATTAAATGACTGGTAATGTATTTTTGATATAAAAATGAAGTTTTTTAAAGTAAAACATATTTTTATTAGAAAATACTTACCAGTCATTTATAGAGTCCCACCTCCCAACCCCGCGTCGTCACCAATACTTAACGGTGAATGAAAAGTGATTACCCGCGCACGTGCGCGCCCGTACTTCCGGGCGGCCGTGTATGTCACGGATACGTGAGGGATATGCTAGCGTGGGCGTTTTTTTTGGATAATTAAGGTGTATAGAGATGATATATCAGGTATTAAATGACTGGTAAGTATTTTCTAATAAAAATATGTTTTACTTTAAAAAACTTCATGTTTCTGTTAGCATTGTGGCTGGCAATTGTCAACCCAATCGCCACAAAAATGGTTTTGCATGTATCAGTGCTATACACCGATAACAACCAAGACGTTTTCGGAAAGAGCTAGGGTATCGCACCCATTTGTATCTAACTCTGGTGTCTTGAAATTATCTGCAACTTTCAGATGCTTGTATACTTGGGTCTCCCAAGTTTGTGATCTTGAGCATTAAACAAATCTACCATACCAAGGAATAAATGAATCTATAGACATTGGAAAAGAGTTCAACATTCCTCAGTTGAGTGCTGATACAAAGAAATTCATGTAAGGGGTGAGAATAATGACATCACGTACTTAGGATAACCCTGAAGTGGGAATGCTCTACATGACAAATAATGACATAGATATAAAGTAGTCCAAATAATTAAGACTTTCGGTTGCTCATTTTATCATCTGTCATTTATTGGGCAACGCGTATGCAGGACAATAACAAAATGAACAAGAGCGCCAAATGTCACAAAATACGCCCGTCCTATTTTTTTGAGACCAACTATGGTGATAATTGGTTGTACGTCAGGCAAATTTAGAGTGCGGATACTGTTGATATAGTTTTGGCCATTTCGAGGGATATAAGTGTGGAGTGACTAAGATAAAATGGTTAGTTATCAAACCTGACCAAGATATTCTGCCCATCAACATATTGTCTAAATTGGTGATGATCAAATACAATGACTGAAGCAATATGGCTGATTATAGATAGCACTTGTCCGAGATATTATGCCCATACACATTCTGACTAAATTTGGTGATGATTGGATTAAAGCTTCAAAAGTTATTGATTGGACAAGACCAATTTGAGGTAATTTCTGAAATTAAAGGGTAATAACTCTCCATCCAGTGAATGACGCGATATGGCTGATATTTTGCCAATATACATTATGACCAAATTTAGAGGTGACGGGAAAAAGGCTTTTAAAGTTATTGATCGGACAAGACCAATTTTAAGTATTACCAAGGAATGTTTCTGCAAAATTATTTGAAAATCGGCCAGACACTTTCGGAGGAGAGGACATTTTAAGTTTTCACTATAGCCATATAAGGCAAAATAGCCCCACCCCCTGGCGGCCAGATTTTTCAACCAATCAACATGGCTTGAAAGAATCTGATAGAGGAACATTTAGAACTACAAAATTATTTGAATATCAGCCAGACACTTGAGGAGGAGAAGATTTTTTAAAGTTTTCTCTTTACCCATATAAGGCAAAATAGCCCCGCCCTCTAGTGGCCATGTTTTTTTACCAATCTACATGGCTTGAAGGAATCTGATAGAGGGTCACCCAAGGAACATTTCTACAAAATTATTTGAAAATCTGCTCCTGAACACTTTCGGAGAAGAAGATATTTTAAGTTTTCACTATAGCTATATAAGGCAAAATAGCCCCGCCCCCTGGCGGCCATATTGTTCAACCAATCAACATGGCTTGAAGGAATCTGATAAAGGGTCAGCCTAGGAACATTTAGAACTACAAAATTATTTGAAAATCAGCCTGACACTTTCGGAGGAGAAGATTTTTTAAGTTTACACTATTTTTTCTTTTGGTTGCCATGGAAATCAGAATTATGGATGGATAAAAAAAAATTGAAGGAATTTAAGAGAGGACATTGAGAGGATGCTTCCTATGAAGTTTCAACCAAATTGGCGAAGTGGTTAGGGAGAAGAAGTCATTTAAAGCAAAAAGTTAACGCATGCACGCACACACAACGGACAATTCGCCATGACATAAGCCAGTGGAGCTAAAAAGGGAAAGCCAAAGTTTAATTAATGAAATGAATAGAATTGGAAACATTGTGGCAAAAGGAGAAATTGCTGATCATGACAAAGCAAGTGGGCCTTTTCTCCAGTGTTTTCATATGCGTCAATAAATTAACTCAACATGCCTTTAACCTTTCTATGATTTCCCTTGAGTGATTTAAAGCAGCATATCAGGTTAATAGTTTAAAGAATGATGTGGGGAATTTCTAATCACCCTACAGAATTGAACTCATTTACCTTATATGGACACGCAATATTGAAATATCTTAAACATGGGACTTTTGAAAATATTTGTCAAAAAGCAGTTTTCTTTGTCTTTATGCATGTTTTCATCTTTGTCTCAAGATTACACATTCAGCCAGATCATGCAAAGGAAGCCAGTTGCTTTGGAGGATCGTTGTGTGGAGTATTTTTTCTAGAAAGTCAGCGAAAAATGTTAGGTGAACTGAAATACCATTGAAAATAATGTTATGCTCAAGTCAATTTTTTTATTTTTATAATGATGTATGTTGGAAAGGGTAAAGGTTAGCCTCTTGCCTTATGTAAATTACTTGATGTCCGTGACTAATCTGAAATGGTGCAATTGCTCCAAAATGAACAATATCTTCCTATCCAACAATATTTTCAGTTTGAACCCCTATCTCCATTGCTGGTTTTTAATTTGTAAAACATAATACGGCATCTGTTAACAAGAGGGCCATGATGGCCCTATATCGCTCACCTGATTTAATAGAACTTCAATAGTTTTCAAAGTTTTAACTCTATACTTATAAGGAAAACGAGCAACCCCCTGGTGGCCATGTTTTTCAACGGATCGGATTTATTTGAACAACCTTGTTAGAAGGTCACCCAAGGAGCATTTGTGCCAAATAATTTTTAAATCAGGCAGGTGCTTTTGGACAAGAAGATTTTTAAAGATTTTACAATGCACATATAAGGAAAACAAGCCCCGCCACTGGCGGCCATGTTTTTCAATGGATTGGATTAATTTGAACAATTTTGATAGAAGGTCCCACAAGGAATATTTGTGCCAAATTATCTTTAAATCGTGTCAGTACTTTTTGACAAGAAGATTTTTAAAGATTTTACAATGCATATATAAGGAAAACAAGCTCCGCCCCCTGGTGGCCATGTTTTTCAACGGATCGGAAATATTTCAACAATCCTGGTAGAGGGTGCCCCAAGGAACATTTGTGCAAAATAATTTTCAAATCAGGCCAATACTTTTGGACAAGAAGATTTTTAAAGTTTTAACAATGCATATATAAGGAAAACAAGCTCCGCCCTGTGGCAACCATGTTTTTCAACGGATCGGAAGTATTTGAACAATCTTGGTAAAGGGTGCCCCAAGGAACATTTGTGCAAAATAATTTTCAAATCGGGCCAGTACTTTTGGACAAGAAGATTTTTAAAGTTTTAACAATGCACATATAAGGAAAACAAGCTCCACCTCCTGGTGGCCATGTTTTTCAACGGATCGGAAATATTTGAACAATCTTGGTAAAGGGTGCCCCATGGAACATTTGTGCAAATTAATTTTCAAATCAGGCCAGTACTTTTGGACAAGAAGATTTTTAAAGTTTTAAAAATGCACATATAAGGAAAACAAGCTTCGGCCCCTGGCGGCCATGTTTTTCAACGGATCGGGAATATTTCAACAATCTTGGTAGCCCCACGGAACATTTGTGCAAAATTATTTTCAAATTGGGCCAGTACTTTTGGACAAGAAGATTTTTCAAAGTGTTAACAATGCACATAATTATAAGGAAAACAAGCTCCGCCCCCATGCGGCCATGTTTTTCAACGGATTGGAAATATTTGAACAATCTTGATAAAGGGTGCCCCAAGAAACATTTGTGCAAAATAATTTACAAATCGGGCCAGTACTTTTGGACAAGAAGATTTTTTAAAGTTTTAACAATGCACACATAAGGAAATTAAGCTCTGCCCCCTGGCGGCCATGTTTTTCAACGGATCGGAAATATTTGAACAATTTTGGTAGAGGGTACCCCAAGAAACATTTGTGCGAAATAATTTTCAAATCGGCCCTGTCTTTTTGGACAAGAAGATTTTTTAAGATTTGTCAATTTTCCCCTTTTCTGATGCCGCAGCAAACCAAAGTTCTACTTGGAATTAATTTCTTTGAACTACTTTGAAAGAGGACCACCTAAGGACCATTCCTGTGAAGTTATTTTGAAATCTGCCCATTGGTTTAGTAGGAGAAGTCATTTGAGGAAATTGTTAACAGACGCCGACGACGACGCAGACGACGCCGGACGGTGAGTGATCACAAAAGCTCACCTTGCACTTCGTGCTTAGGTGAGCTAATAAGTAAAAGTGTCAACAACTGATTATGTATACATGTATATGAAATCTGTCGTTTGAAAAAATTGGATAGTTAAGGATCTGATCAGACCTTGAAAATGTATAGCTTCTCAGATTATCAATCATGTTGATCAATAATCATCAAGTTCCTTTTTTTAATTGTTATTGCTCAATTAACCCGTTCCCTCATATAGAAGCTTTCTGACACCTCTGCAGTCTTCTTTGCCACAATGTTTTCTTCTTTTAGTCATAGGTTATATCCATTCAATTATAGAGATTTTCTATTTTTTGAAAAAATATTTTCAAAGTTGTCTGCTGCAGAAATTTTGTATGTGGGAAAGGGTTAAAAAAGCTTTTACTAAGGGAACAGGGAGTAAAATGTTTTCACTAGAAGCCTTGATAAAATGTGATAAATGCTTAATTAATTAAGTAAGATAACTCTGATGATTCCCCACAACATAATTGTTTCATGTATAAATTCATTAAGTTTAGTTGATTCTTTCAAAACATGTACCTGCTGAGATTTGAACTCGGAACTCTTGTTAGACCAGTGTTTTACTATTAAACTACAGTACAGGTTTTTACTTTGAGCAGCAGTTCATGAAAATATGTGTAATTTTATTACCAGTAAAGTATAAAAAAATTATTTGATACAATGTATACCAGTTTAAATTTTACCATTTCTATTGTATAGATTAGACAATTTCACACAGAAAAATGGAATTTACAATAAATTACACAGAACAGAGATACATTTCTGTGGTATTTCAGTTATATCAGAGGACAGAACACTTATGTGAGGTCCCTGGGTGACTTATAACTAACATTAATTATGAACTGCCCTTAGGTTTTTATAATTTAGCATTTAAAACAGACCAAGTTTTCTTCATTTTTCAATGTTTATATATATATATTTATTTGAATAAAAAGTATTTTGAGTGTTTGTTGAATTTAAAAAGAGATCGATCCTCTTTATCTGCAGATATTAATGGTTAGTTGTTTTGTTTTACCTTATTTTGTTTTGATATAGTTAGTGTACATTGCACTGTTTCATAGACGGACCTAAATCGGTGACCATAAAAGGCTTTTTAAATTGCATTTGCTCTACAATTTGAAGAGTTCTATGACATCATTGGTTGTTGTGCTCCCAAATATGAAAATAATGCTGTCAATAGCTGTTTTTTGTGGTTTGAATACATACATGAAGAGTATTTTAAAGAACCTAGTGAAAATAATGTTGAAACTCTTAGTACCAATTTTGTCCAATCTGATCAATAAACACATTTTTGATAAAAAAAAGAAATATTTATACCCCAAAACCAGGGTGAACTGATTCTGGTCATACTTTCATGCTCTGACAAAGACTAGGTCATAGACATAAACTGTTAAACTGTACAATGTAAAAACCATATGTAAATTGAAGGCAAATAATTTGAAATTGGCTGTAGTTTAGTTTGTTTGCTACATTTACTGCAATATATAGATAAACGTCTTAAAGTCAATAAAACTGGACAGTCGAAGATATGATAGTTTAGCTATTTTCTTGAATGGAGTCAACATTTGACGAGACGTTTCCGGCTTCAAATGACAGATACAGAAGCTATGCCATACAATGAAGCTATGTTGATACAAAAACAGAATTATTATTCTTTTTCAGTTAAAATGAAGTTTTTTAAAGTAAAACATATTTTTATTAGAAAATACTTACCAGTCATTTAATACCTGATTTATCATCTCTATACACCTTAATTATCAAAAAAAAACGCCCACGCTAGCATATCCCTCACGTATCCGTGACATACACGGCCGCCCCGAAGTACAGGCGCGCACGTGAGCGGGTAGTCACTTTTCATTCACCGTTAAGTATTGGTGACGACGCGGGGTTGGGAGGTGGGACTCTATAAATGACTGGTAAGTATTTTCTAATAAAAATATGTTTTACTTTAAAAAACTTCATTTTTATATCAAAAATACATTACCAGTCATTTAATACCTGATGACTTCGTAGCATAGGACGGGAGGTTCGACCAATACTTACTGTCGTTCCAGGTACGTTGTAGTATATTATTCCATATTTTTTTAAGAACAAACATACTTGATTCCAACGGATGTATAAAGGGAAAGAGGGGATTGAATACAGGTTCAATCGGTATTCACTTTATTTATGTGTTGGATTATGTGAATTAGCAAACCACTCGCTGTGAAGCCACAAGGGGACCCAGGCAGGACCGACTGCAACTGGTTCTTAGACAGGAACCCTTGTTGACACAGTAGAGTAAGGAGCCATCAGATTCATTGAATCTGATCTGCCCGGTTTCTACAGAGACGATCTGTAGTTAAAAGCTAATAAAAAGACGGTTTTATAAGTAAAAAACTTTAAAGACGTCGATTCAAGAGTTCGTATGGAGCTCTTGTAAGCGACCAAAGGACACAAGACAAATCCTATTTTGGAGTTAACTCCTACAATTGGGTTTTTTCTAATTCTAACCATCAGTCTGTGAAACTTAATGTAATTCGTTTCTACTGAAAGCAAAGAACTCACTTCCCTGTTAGTGTTCGCCAAGCAATACGAATTTATAATTCTCAGTATAACTTAAGAAGCGGTAGCCGTCGACAAACGTTCAGAGAGATTGACCTACCTTATTAACATCAATCGGTAAGAACTGTCTATATCTAAGGAAGATGTAACGGTTATGTCGATAGGCAGGCCAGAAGGACGTATAACCACGGTCTCTGGGCCAGAGAAGTGTTTCTGTCATCATCTTCCCATTCAGAAGTGAAACCGGAAGTTGACGAACTGGTTCTAGCCTCATTATCAACTCGGGGAGTAATTATTATTATTCCTTTGCGAATTCTGAACGTCCACTGCCGAATGAGTGGAATATAGTTGTCTATTCTGTATTAGTGAATCGACTCTGTCCGAAGGTACTCGAATTACCGCTAAGTCGGTGAGAAACGTCATACCCACGAACGTGAACCTCTTTGACGGAATTAATTCCGACTTCTGCGTGTTGGGTATTAAACCCAACCGCAGAATGGTCCGCCAGGCTAGGGATAGATCGTGAATTAGAAGTACACGATCCGTCCTGTGGGGAAGCCAATCGTCGAAGTATTGAAGAAGTTGGGGTCCTTTCATACGAAGAAAGGCTCCCATGCCCTGATATCTTCGTAAGCACTCGAGGGGCGGACTTGAGGCCGAAGGGAAGAGCCCTGAAATTGGAGCACTTCTCCCTCTATCACAAACCGAAGGTATTTCTTCGAGGAGGAAGCGATCTGGATGTGATAAAAGGCGTCTGTTAGGTCTAGAGAGACCGCCCAGTCGCCTTTCCGAATTGCAACTCGGATGGAGCGGGTCGACTCCATTTGAATTTATCGACCGGAATCAATAGATTTAGCGCAGATAAATCTATAACCGGTCTCCACTTGCCGTCTTTCTTCGGAACAAGGAAAAGACGGCTGTAGAAACCCCGAAAATTGGGGTTGAGAACGCTCTCTATGGCATTCTTTTTCAGAAGCGATGAAATCACCTCTGACATGGCCGGATGACGTGACGAAATGTCGATCGGCACGCCTGTCAGAGGAGGGGGGGAAATGAAGGGAATCAGATACCCTTCCTGTATCACAGACTAAATCCAACGATCCTCTGTGACACTTTCCCACTCCTCCGTGATAAATGACAGGCGGCCCCCGACTGCAATCTCCGACCTTGGGATTGTCATAGAGAGGAGCGAATCCCTAGGGCTGCGGCTTCGGATTCGTGTTAACTCTAGCAGGCTGCCGATGTTAGTACCCTGATAGGGGCGCTTCGGTTTAGCCGATTTCTGACCCGTGGAAGGGGTTTGTTTAGGCTGAAACGCCTTCACATACCGTTTTGGCTTCTTTGCTGGGTTGGGTTTCTTAGAACTACCCACATTCGCAGAATACGATGAACGTTTCTGGCCCTGCGCAAAAGCCTTAGCTGCGTTCGCCGAAAGGCGTCGACTGTTCTGAAGCATCAGAAGCTGTCACCGCAGCAATCCTTCCACCAAAGAGTTGTTTCGACTCCAATGGTGCGGCTTTCAGGCTGTCCTTGCTAGCACGTAGCAATGAGTTAGGAGCAACTAGAACTGCGTCCCTCCTCATGGACAGTATCTCTGTGATGGTCTGAAGATTCAGTGCCATGAGATGTCTGTTGCCTGTGTCGAAAGCTTCGAGAATTCTGTTAGCCCCTAGGCTAGAGATATTCTCCTCTTTCAACAACAAAGACAGAGCGACTGCGAAATGGTTGTCATGAGATGACACCAATACACCCAGTCTTGCTCTGGCCTCCCACTTCTCTAGTGTCTTAAAAGAGACCTGGACAGAAGCGGGTGCAGTTAACCCCAGTGTAGCTGCATCCCCGTCTAAAGCTGGCACTTTGACCGGGAAGAACTCCTTAGACGTAGAATACGCCTTAGAGTTGACCCATTTCCTAGAAATGGGTCCTGGGACCGACCAGCCTGGAGGTATAGCCTCTAGAGACCTGGTCGACTGCAATTGGTCTAACAACCTGCCCAAGTTGTTAGTTTGAGGAAGCAAGTGCACTGGCGAAAAGCTTGTACATTAAGTTCCTCTAGGCTTGAAAGGTTTTGCGACGTGGGGAGCGTCAACCTTAGGGCATGAAGTATTCGGCACCACCCGAAATACTTCGTCAATAGCCTGCTGAAGAGACCAACGCTCTACAGCTGGCTCCTCATCGGAAGTTGACCTATTTCCCTCATTATCGTCAGACGAAGATGTAGGGTTGTAGGTACTCCTCTGAGGTTGTCTACTCGGTATTCCAACCAGTAGATCTATGTCCGACTCAGACAGGGATAAATCAGAAAATCCATGTTCTGCTGAAGATTTTGCGAAGCAGGCCCCCTCCCCTCTCCGCAGCAGAGGACGGCCATGCAAAAACTTCTGCCGGGGCCGAACTGACCGTATTGGACGGTTTCGACCTCTCTTTCAAAGAATGACGCAATGTATTCTGATCCCGAGGTTGCCTATAACCGGACTGCCTATCAAATAGGTGTCCCCCCGAGAGCAGTGAATCCCCATGAGATGGGTAATGCTGATCCCGGTAGGCCGTTGAACCCTGTCTAACACCTAACGGTTCCATAGTATGGACCGGTGGTTGGTATTGAGGAGCAGCGTATTCTCTAGCGACATACACTGTCCCCCCAGGGGAGGAAAAAGATTTTCCGTAACCCCCATACCCGATGGAAGACAGAGGAATAATAGAACCCGGTGCGATACCTGGGTTATAATTATTCTGATTCTGTAGTGGAGCAGAGATCTACTGATAATTTGAATCAATACGGTCTATCACTACAGAACCCGTGCCTGGACGCACCATGTTTACATAGCCGGCCGGCAGTGTAGACGAGGCATTGAAAAATGCCTGACTACTCGGTTGCACTGTGTTTACACAAGACACTGGTGTTTGTGTCGTGTTCACAAGCGTGACCGATTGGCTCGTAGCACCATAATGAAATGGGCTACTGACCTGATGCGGCATGGCTACATGCGCGCGAGTTTGGCCAGTCGTCGAATCATTTAAGAAAGTCTGACTGCCAGGATGAATCGTTGCTAAATGATCAACCTTTTGCCTGGCTGGGTCCTTGCAATAAGACCTTTGCCCTGTCGCCTCACGGCTAAGTGAGCGACTACCTGGTCTAGTCATGGCAACGTGACTGACTGGCCCGGTCGTGTCCAAAAAGGACTGACTGGTGACAGGTCGAGTCATTGACAAATGACTCCTCTCCGGTTGCCCGGTGACCTGACGTGCCTCGGCATTTGGGTTTTGTTGTGCAGCCCAAACAAAACCCGGTTGACTATGCATAGGCAGGAGTGAAGCTGCACTATACCAAGTCTCCAGAGAACTACGTCCGCCGACGTAGGTAACCGGTACTCTGCAGCTGTCCGAAGACCGCTGTAGCTCGGAGTATGGTGTCGGATTGGTACAATTTCTGCGGTTTCCCGGAAAGCTACCAAAGGCATCTTCTTCTTTCGAAGGCCCAGCCACGACACCAGGCGACAGATGGTGAGGTTCAGCGGTTGAACGTTCCAGCTGAACATTTTCCCCGCTGTTTCCGTACGGTGTCTGACGTTTCCCGACGGAGCAACTCTCACCCAAAGCTACCATCCCGAGGTTGCCTATAACCGGACTGCCTATCAAATAGGTGTCCCCCCGAGAGCAGTGAATCCCCATGAGATGGGTAATGCTGATCCCGGTAGGCCTGTCTAACACCTAACGGTTCCATAGTATGGACCGGTGGCTGGTATTGAGGGGCAGCGTATTCTCTAGCAACATACACTGTCCCCCCAGGGGAAGAAAAAGATTTTCCGTAACCCTTATACCCGATGGAAGACAGAGGAATAATCGAACCCGGTGCACTACCTGGGTTATAATCATTCTGATTCTGTAGTGGAGCAGAGATCGATCGATAATTGGAATCAATCCGGTCTATCACCACAGAACCCGTGCCTGGACGCGCCATGCTTACATAGCCGTCCGGCAGTGTAGACGAGGCATTGAAAAATGCCTGACTACTCGGTCGCCCTGTGTTTACATAAGACACTGGTGTTTGTGTCGTATTCACAGGCGTGACCGATTGGCTCGTAGCACCATAATGAAATGGGCTACTGACCTGATGCGGCATGGCTACATGCGCGCTATTTTGGCCAGTTGTCGAATCAATTAAGATAGTCTGACTGCCAGGATGAATCGTTGCTAAATGATCAACCTTTTGCCTGGCTGGGTCCTTGCAATAAGACCTTTGCCCTGTCGCATCACGGCTACGTGAGCGACTACCTGGTCTAGTCATGGCAACGTGACTGACTGGCCCAGTCCAGTCCAACCCGGACTGACTGGTGACAGGTCGCGTCATTAACAAATGACTCCTCTCCGGTTGCCCGGTGACCTGACGTGCCTCGGTATTTGGGTTTTGTTGTGCAGCCCAACAAAACCCAGGTTGACTATGCATAGGCAGGAGTGAAGCTGCACTATACAAAGTCTCCGGAACACTACGTCCCCCGACGTAGGTAACCGGTACTCTGCAGCTGTCCGAAGACCGCTGTAGCTCAGAGTATGGTGTCGGATTGGTACAACCTGCGGTTTCCCGGAAAGCTACCAAAGGCACTCCTTCTTTCGAAGGCCCAGCCATGACACCAGGCGACAGATGGTGAGGTTCAGCGGTTAAATGTTCCAGCTGAGCATTTTCCCCGCTGTTTCCGTACGGTTTCTGAAGTTTCCCGACGGAGCAACTCTCACCCAAAGCTACCATCCGAATTTCCTCAGCGCGCGGAAAAACGGTTGTGTTGAGCGGAGAAGAAGGCTCAGCATTGCCCTTCGACTCGCTCAACACCGTTGCAGAGTCCGGTTGGGAGAACCCCTCGAACTCTGCCTCACTCGATGAAGATAAAGGCACCCTCTTAGGGGTCTTCTTTATCTTCCTGCTTTTACGAGTCTTACTCCGCACGACCTTTTTCCAAATGGAAATAGGCCATGTCGAGCAATAAAATTGTTATTATTTATCTATATCCACGCCACGGGGACAACGGAAGCTTGGACACGTATATTGAAATAAATTTTTGTTTCAAATTTTTTTCACAAATATTGAATAGAACAGTCAATAATTCATACAGCAATAGTTAATGTACTATCGCTAACAGGGTAGGGAAAAAGTATTGAAAACAGCCTTCGACTTCCGCACCCGAAGACGGTAACTGAAATTAGCGGGTGGGGTAATCCACGTGCTTCTCAGAGTATCATCCGCTACAAAACAATAAATACAGCAATTAAGTAAATAATTTACGGCTGTGACGTTAATGCAGACAAAATATTTGGACAATTAAATGATTATAAGGCAGGGCCTTATAAAACAAAAGAGTTAATTGGAAGAAGAAATAATAATATAAATTTTCTTATCGACTACTCCGGTTAATCCAAAAATGAAAAGTGACTACCCGCTCACGTGCGCGCCTGTACTTCCGGGCGGCCGTGTATGTCACGGATACGTGAGGGATATGCTAGCGTGGGCGTTTTTTTTGGATAATTAAGGTGTATAGAGATGATATATCAGGTATTAAATGACTGGTAATGTATTTTTGATATAAAAATAATATCCCAGGTGTCTCGCGCACTTGGTCAGTATAACGAACGATAACTTGCGTCGAACAATAAAGTCTATCATTTTCAAGTGTTTATTGATTCTCTATATTCCCAAGATATAAACTCCATGAAATAATGATGATAGGTAAAAAAGAATAGTCAACTTACCCTTCATATGGTAATTCCAATGAACGAAATCCATAATTTACGGAATTACATTTGTGACTAGTCAAACTATCCTTTCCTATCATTTCTGTCGTTTTCCTTTTGCTAATTTTTCATTACTTACAATGACGTCTTATTTGAATGTGTTTACATCTAGTTAGTTGAGAAAATATTATTTTAAAAATAGAACAGAGTGTAATTTCACGCAAGATTCCTTTGTTTCATTCCTTTGTCGAGTAGGAAGTTATACAGTCTTATTTAATTATTCCCTCTAGTTTTAAGTATTTTTAGCGGATTTACCGGGTACGAAATTAATAGACTACAAAAAAATGTCAGTCCAGTAAGACCGGAAGCAAAATGGAAGAAAAAAAGGGCTATGGGGTAGAGATTTGATATGCGAAAAAAAGTAAGATTGTACTGAACTCTTGTTGTTTAGATCTCTTATGATGTGTTCATACAAGTAACCTATAGGCGTGCTTCGCTCGAGACTTTGGCTCGAGCTTTCACACGTATAATTAGTTTACAAATAACTGGCATTTGAAATCAGAACATTATTCAATGCCTTTAAGTGTTGTTTTCCATCAACATCCCTTGAAATCTCACAGTCTGTTACACTCCTGACCTTATTAAACAAGAGGGCTGTGATGGCTCACCTTATTTTATTTTTTTTCACTTTAGCCATATAAGCCCCGTCCCCTGGCGGCCATACTTTTCGACAAATCAACATGGCTTGCAGGAATCTGATAGAGGGTCACCCTAGGAATATTTCTACAAAATTATTTGAAAATCGGCCAAAAACTTTCAGAGGAGAAGACTTTTTAAGTTTTCACTTAAAAGCCATATAAGGCAAAATAGCCTCGCCCTGTGGTGGCCATGTTTTTAGACCAATCAACACAGCTTTAAGGAATCTGATAGTGGGTCACCTTAGGAACATTTCTACAAAATTATTTGAAAATCGGCCAGACACTTTCAGAGGAGAAGTTTTCATTATAGCCATTATAAGGCAAAATATTAGACCAATCAACATGGCTTGAAGGAATCTGATAGAGGGTCGGTCACCCAAGGAACATTTCTACAAAATAATTTGAAAATCAGTCCAGACACTTTCGGAGGATTAGATTTTTTAAGTTTTCACTATAGCCATATTAGGCAAAATAGCCCCGCCCCTGGAAGCCATGTTTTTGACAAATCAACATAGCTTGAAGTTATATAATAGAGGGTCATCCAAGGAACATTTCTACAAAATTATTTGAAAATCTGCCAACCAGTTTGGGATGAGAAGAATTTGAAAGTTTTTTCTTTTCGTTGCCATGGAAACCAGAATTCTTCATGGATCCCAAAAATTTGAAGGAATTCTGGTGAGGTCATTGAGGATGCTTTCTGTGAAATTTCATCCCAATTGACCCACTGGTTACTGAGGATAAGAAGTTGATGGACGCCGGACAAAAGGCGTTCACAATAACTCAACTTTACTCTTGAGCACTTTGTGCTCAGGTGAGCTAAAAATAAAACAAATATATACTGATTAAACTTAAATACATGATAAGTTAAGGTTTTTTCAATATGTTTTTCAAATTCCTATCTTGTTTCGGGACTGACCAGGGACCGTGTTACTGTATATTGTCCCTGGACTGACACAGCTTAATTAATTGTTCTTGCTTTCACACGACCTAGGCTTTGCCTAGCTATTAACATATTAGTTATATATATTGTATAGTTGCGATAACTGTCAAGGATGTAAACGGCATAATAATGTTGATTGAGTCCATCTGATAAAATGTTTTAATGCTATAGGAATTTTGAACAGAATGTTTAGACTTCGGTTGACCAATAAATGACAGATGATAAAAACGTCAAAAAAGAAAATTATATAGAATAGACTAATTATTGTTAGAGTTGTATAAAGTTATTATGAAGTGTTACTAGTATAACTTTTAAACAATTTTGTTTAAAACAATACAACACAATGTATTAGTAATAAGACTGTTTAAAAGTTTATAATATATCTATTATAGTTATATAGGTTACGTGACGTTACGTACCACTACATTTTCATACCTTTTGTTTAATGCATATTTAATTTGATACTCAAAATGTTAGGCCATCATTAAAACATTGTTTGTTTACCCTTTACCGACCCTAGATTTAAGAGGTGGGTCGGTAGGTCGGAAAAAATATTTTATTTTTTGTGAGGGGAGGATTAACTAATATGAATGTTGAATGACATATAAATCGTACAAGCTGCCCTGTTTCAGTGACTGACCTAAATCGGTGACCTTCTTGTTTTGCATATATGCTCTTCAATTGTTATCATGTCGAGGGTGTGCTTTAAGGTAGAGCATCTGTAACAGTCAATATTTCAAATGTGACTGAACTTTTTTTCTGAGCCAAAAATAAATTTGTTATATATATAGTTTCATATTTTAATTATTTAAACAATATAGTCTTTTCCTTCAAGTATTAACAAGTTTAAGATATTCATTGTTTAAGAATGTTGCTAGAATAATACATTTTGTAACTTAAATATATTGCAATTTTTGTTTAGGTGGGTGGGGTAATGATATCAATCATTTTCAATCATTTGATAAAATTCAATATATTTAAGTATAATATGTATAATTATATCAAGTAAAATTGTTTTACTTTAAACATTTGCCAAAATGTCATCCACATTAAAGCTATTATTATTATTACTGACGGTTATAAATGTTGAAAAGTCACCTTTTAACTAAATTTTGCGTCATTTTATTTTCCAACCTGTCTTACATTTAAAACCTTATTAAAAGCAAACGAGACGGTAAAAGTTTTTTATTTTTGTGTATTTTGCTCATCTAACATTACTAAAAATATTGGTATATAACATAGGTGGTTTAATAATATAGTTATAGTACTAGAACAATTTTAAACATGACAATTAACAATATTTTCTGAAAAAAGTATAAAACTCAAAGAGGGGGTAGAGTTATATTTGTAGATTTTTTCTATTTTTATTTTTGAGATATGTAATTCTCATTGGTATTTTTTAAATCAGCATTGTTATTTTGATGTAAAAATGGTCTTAGTTAATGATATAGTTAATATGTAAGATTATTAGAACTATTTAATTGACTTAAGAAGTTGTTACAATTTTGCTTTCTCAATGCCTTATCAAAGTCTGGGACATTGGACACTTCAAATTTCAATAATTTTTATTCTAGACGGTAAAATCTTTTAATACTTCCCCAATATTTCCCTAAAGGGTTAAGGATAACTAGAAAAAAAGTTCAGTCACATTTGAAATATTGACTGTTACTGATGCTCTACCTTAAGTGCAAAAACATCCATTTCTTCTATTTCTGTAGTTTCTATTATTAGAGTTGTATAAAGTTATTATGAAGTGTTACTAGTATAACTTTTAAACAATTTTGTTTAAAACAATACAACACAATGTATTAGTAATAACTTATTATAAGACTGTTTAAAAGTTTATAATATATCTATTATAGTTATATAGGTTACGGGACGTTACGTACCACTACATTTTCATACCTTTTGTTTAATGCATATTTAATTTGATACTCAAAATGTTAGGCCATCATTAAAAAATTGTTTGTTTACCCTTTACCGACCCTAGATTTTAAGAAAGCAAACAAACGTAATTTTAATTTAGGCCTTACTTCTTTGTATTTTGAAAAATTATTTTGAATATAATTGTATGATACTAATATTACTATATCTGTTAAAATCCCTTTTCGATCTGTAAGTTTTGCTCCCCTGGGCCCTCTACCCGGGATTTGCCCTTGACCTGACCCTAAGCCTGATCGGTTACTTTTCTCATTTAATCTGTTACAACAAAACATTTTGACAACCCTGTATTTTAAAAAAAAACGAAATTAACAATTATATATAGGCTATATATTTTCCTTTTCGACGTTTTCACTCCCGTTTTGTTATGTTTTATTAATTCGACGTTTTACTCATTCGACGATTTCACCATCACCCATTTGGACTAGACTAGAGGGTGCTGGTGTGGCGTGAAATTTGTTCTCCCGTTGTGAGATTTCTCATTGCGGTGTGCGCATGCGTATGATTGCACTACCGCTTTCTTTCTGGCGGGCTGTTGTAAAAGTTCTCAATTGCATGTGCATGAGAACTCCCACAACAGGAGAACAAATTTCACGCCACACCGCCATGGTATCCGGTCAGTCTCACTTCCATTACGCATCATCGCCATGCTCATGAGAACTGTAGTGTCTGGATGTGGTGGCAAGACATGATTGCCCGGTTAGCTCAGTTGGTTAGAGCGCCAAGCTAGTATTATGGGAGTCGTGGGTTCGAGCCCCACATCGGGCGGACATTTTTCCCCTATTAATTCACTTTAATGGTGGCAGCGGTTAACTGGAATGCGCCTGGAGGTGCTGTGGGAGTTGCTGAGGTTGGTACCTGGCTCCCAAAGGTTAAGAAGGGGAGGAGTGTAGTGTCTGGATGTGGTGGCAAGACATGATTGCCCGGTTAGCTCAGTTGGTTAGAGCGCCAAGCTAGTATTATGGGAGTCGTGGGTTCGAGCCCCACATCGGTCGGACATTTTTCCCCTATTAATTTACTTTAGAACTCTCACAACGGGAGAACAAATTTCACGCCACACCGGGACTAGAACCTCTAGAAGCTATTTAAAGGCATATGCTCGATCAGAGCAACTGGTCTCTACAATTACATTACATTAAAAAGACACTAAATTCGTATATTTCATGGACAAGTCACATAGATAACAGTATCGAAGTTTCTTTTTAGAAACTACATACACACTGTGTGACACATGGGACGATTTATCCATGGTTAAATTCACATATGAACCGGTTGCTATTATAGAGTCTTGAACGTTTAAATTTGATGTAAGTACACAGCGCAATAGAAGAATTTGTCAAGTACCTTACCTTTTTATTCAATAGTTGATTGCAATGGTGTTAAATTGTAAAATCCCTATTTGTTTATCCTACGGATACAGCAGTCGACTTTTTCCGATAGATACGAACGTGTACGGAAACACCGGTTTGTTAATGTTAGGGTCTAAAACTGCTAGCATCTCAAAACGGACAGATCAACCTTTTAATTAAGGCAATTCGTCCTTTGAAATATGACGCGTTTGGAGTAAACGGTTTTATTAAACATTGAAGGAAAATGAGAAATTCGGAAAATTAGCATTTCTTTTTCCCTACAATGATTTTTATTCAATTCTAAAGTTTCGTTTAGATTTCCAACATTTTCCAAAAGATGTAGGATATATCCTTGGAGATTATTTCTATGGGGAAAATAGTTTTTTAAGTTCTTGTCACAAAACACGACACTTCAATTCAATATTGAAAAATAGAAAGAAGCATAGTTTGAAGTTGACCAACATAAGTAAATACATGACACAGACAGCAACACAATTGTTTCAATAAAGAAACTTTATAACATAATTAAAAATTCTAAACAAGATTCCAAGGAATATCTCAGACTCCACCACAAGATGAAATTTCCGATACTTTGAAATCTGGAAATCTTGACAAGGCAATTATACTGAACAGGCAGTTCCAGTCCGTTTTTACCCCCATATCTCCCCTAACCTTATCCCAATCGGGTCTCCCTGTCTTAAATAATCTAGGTAGGCCTACAGATATAACACCTGATACAGCTACATGCGCGCCTATGAAATTTACTTTCATGCCAGACATCACCATTGACCTCAATGGGTAACTAAAGTTATGGCAAACTTGAAACCTGACAAAGCTGCAGGACCAGATAACATCAAGCCACTCGTGCTTTAAAAGGAACTCAGAAACCAGGTCGCTCCTATTACAGACTTCCCGAAACTCCATCAGACCTTCAGACCTGACTGACAGATTCTTGAAAAGTCTGACTAAAATCCTTTCTTGTCAGCCCAAAATGTCTGACACAACAGATAAATTTGCAAATCAGCACTGGAAATTTCATTAATTTTTTTTAAACACTGGTTTGTCTAACCCTTCCCAACATACACGAACTCTGCAGCAGAAAACATTTTTAATGTCTACTAAAAAAAAGGAAAATCTCTTATAATTAAAGGTATAATTACTGATAAAAGTTGATAAATCGAAATGACCAAGAACTACTCTCTTCAAATCAAACTTCCGATGTTGCAAATTTGGTCTGACAGTTGAGCATGAGGTCTGAAAGAAATATTTGGTCAGTCAGACCAAATGTCTGACAGGAGTCTCACGAGTTTCGGGAAGTCTGCAGTATTATACAAATAATCTTTCAAAAATCCTTATCTTCAGGTACTTTACCCAAAGTATGGACATCAGCAAATGTTGCTCCACTTTTCAAGAAAGGAGACAGAGGAAATCCTGCAAATTATCGTCCCATTTCTCTTACTTGTAGTTTATGTATTTAATCCTAGAACACATTGTAGCATCAACTATCTTTGCTCACGTTACTAAACGTAACATTCTTTACGACCTACAGCATGGCTTCAGAGAACGCCACTCTTACCGGGATCCCAAATACTTCAAGAAGACCTGAAGAAACTTGAAAAATGTGAAAAGAAGTGGGAGATGGGGTTCAACCCAGCAAATGCACAGTTTTAAACATAACTAAAAATAAAGAACACATTTCATTTTAACTATGTACTTTATTGTAATAGCCTACTCTAGAAACAGTCCAAGGCGCAAAGTATCTAGGTCTGGACATCTCAGATGACTTCTCTTGGAACAAACACATACATCAAATATCCACATCGTCACAAAAAAGGAGAAGATCAATCAGCTTGCATATAAAACTCTTGTTAGACCACAACTGGAATATTCACCATCCGTCTGGGGGCCGCACACACAATACAACATTGATCAAATTGAGACAGTTTGATGAAACGCAGGGCTGTCCGCTTGGTAAACAGTAGTTACTCATAGGATGACAGCGTCACCCCCATGAGAGGCGAACTTGGGTGTCGGACCTTAGAACAGATGCACTGACCCACGACTAATAATTATGTTCTACAAAATCAGTCACTGTCTGGTTGAGATTCCGGTGCAATCTTAGCTTCAGCGGCCTGCGAGAGTAACCCGCCATATGCATCCCTTATTATACAGGCAGATCTGCTATCATTTTTCCCCGGTACGGTGGTGATATGGAATAGCCTCCCTTCCCCATGATTTTCATGATGATGATAGTAAAGATCTACTTACATATCAAATTACACCATATTCGTGCAATTAGTCCTTCTGTGTGCCTCTTTACATTTGTCCGTAGCTCTTATAGGATCAAGTCAATACAATATTTTGTTTGTAAAAAGGTTAATACACAAAGTAAAAGAAAAATATAATTATTGTATTCATCTGCACACCACATAAACATTCTTAGTAGCTCTTAGTGGCTTTCAGCGATGTACAATATATAGTAGTAAGTGATCGGTATTGTTCGTAGGCATGTCTGTCATGACAGACTCAACATTGTTAAAGACTTGGAGAATTGAAGCTCAAATAAGTATAAAAAGCTTGCCCAAAAGCAAAAGCTGTAAACTTGTAAATATATTTTAATGATTAAAAAGTATGAATGTTTAAAGTGTTATAAGTGTAACGTGTACCGGGTCCTTCACGGAGTTAAGCCATCGCGGGTTACCCATCCAGGTACTTACCGCAATATACGTTGCTTAATTTTGTGAAAAAGCCAACCACTCTACCAACGTCGATATAAAAGCCGGCTTCTACGACACGGCCGTTAATGTGGTATTTGTACGTATACCCCATTCCCGTTACATTTCTCCCTCTTTCTCTTGACTTTCAACCCGAAGTCACACAACTAAACACATGCAGTACACCAGAGCGGAGTCATCACTGGGAACCATCGGGGTCTGGGGTTGATGACGATATCAACCCAAAATCCCACCTCTGTCACCATTTGTAACGTGTACCGAGTCATTCACGGAGTAAAGCCATCGCGGGTCACCCATCCAGGCACTAACCACAATGTAAGTTGCTTAACTTTGTGAAACAAGAGGGCCATGATGGCCCTGGAATCGCTCACCTGATTTTTTTTTCCACTTTAGCTATATAAGCACCGGCCCCTGGCAGCCATAGTTTTCGACCAATCAACTTGGCTTGAAGGAATCTGATAGAGGGTCACCCTAGGAATATTTCTACAAAATTATTTAAAAATCTGCCTGACTCTTTCGGAGATGAAGATTTTTTAAGTTTTCACTATAGCCATATAATGCAATATAGCCCTGCCCACTGGCGGCCATGTTTTTCGACCAATCAACATGGCTTGAAGGAATCGCATAGTGGGTCACTTAAGAAACATTTCTACAAAATTATTTGAAAATCTGCCTGACACTTTCGGAGAAGAAGATTTTTTAAGTTTTCACTATAGCCATATAAGGCAAAATAGCCCCGCCCCTCCTGGCGGCCATGTTTTTCGACCATTCAACATGGCTTGAAGGAATCTGATAGAGGGTCATCCAAGGAGCATTTCTACAAAATTATTTGAAAATCTGCAAACCAGTTTGGGAGAAGAAGATCTTTTATGTTTTCACTTTAGCCATATAAGGCAAAATAGCCCTGCCGACTGGCAGCCATATTTTTCGACCAATCAACATGGCTTGAAGGAATCTGATAGGGGGTCACTTAAGGATCATTTCTACAAATTTTTTTGAAAATCGGCCTGACACTTTCGGAGATGAAGATTTTTTAAGTTTTCACTATAACCATATAAGGCAAAATAGCCCGGCCCCCATGGCGGCCATGTTTTTCGACCAATCAACATGGCTTAAAGGAATCTGATAGAGGGTCATTCAAGGAACATTTCTACAAAATTATTTGAAAATCGGCCTGACACTTTCGGAGGAGATGATTTTTTAAGTTTTCCCTATAGCCATATATGTTTCAACGTTAACCAGTTTGGGAGAAGAAGAATTTTGAAGTTTTTTTCATTTCGTTGCCATGGAAACCAGAATTCTGCATGGATCCCAAAAATTTGAAGGAAATCTGGTGATGTCATTGAGAGGATGCTTTCTGTGAAGTTTCATCCCAATTGACCTACCGGTTACTGAGAAGAAGAAGTTGACGGACGACGCACGACGCACGACGGACGACGGACGACGGACATAGGGCGATCACAATAACTCACCTTGAGCACATCGTGCACAGGTGAGCTAAAAAGCCAACCACTCTACCATCCGGTTCTCTACGACACGGCCGTTGAAGTGATATGTGTACTTCTCCCCATTCCCGATACATTTCTCCCTTTTTCTCTTGACTTGACCGAAGTCACACAACTGAACCCAAGCAGTACACCAGAGCGGAGTCTATTTGTAATTAACATCACTGGGAACCACCGGGGTCTGGGGGTTGATGGTGATGTCAACCCAAAATCCCACCTCTGTCACCATTTGTAACGTGTACCGGGTCCTTCACGGAGTCAGGGACACTATATTACAATAATATAGTGTCCCTGACGGAGTTTAGCCAATGTACGTTGCTTAACTTTGTAAAAGAGCCAACCATTCTACCAACGTCGCTATAAAAGCCGCCTTCTACGACAAGGCCGTAGAATTGGTATGTGTATTTATACCCCATCTCCGTTACATAAGTATCAGAAATGTTCTATATGTGAGTCAGGGTTAACACAACGCAGCGAGCCACATGATCTTGTTAAAAGATGTAGTAACAATCATTGTGTCCAAACTCATTGATCAGTCATTAGATGAGACCACATTAATTACCGATCACAGGTAGAATACTGTTAGCAATAAGATAATGTGTAATGTTTGAAATTGATTAATATACATATCTAAAGAAAAAAATAGACAAAAACAAGGCTCTTGAAAATTCCTACATGATGCAAAAAGAACAAGAGACAGCACTAGCCCGAGTGTAGTTTGCTTCCAATCTATCATATATAAATACGTGAATTCATATATCTCTGATTTAAGTAAGATGGGAGCGAATTCCAGAGTTGCAAATGAGTTCAAGTGCTGCCTTGGAGGTGGTATTAACACCTAACAGATGACTGTCAATAACCTTTGATTAGATTGTGTATTATATGAAATTGCACTTTTATAAGATTAAAATAATTAATACATTCAATTCAGTTGTTTTAATTGTCTCTTCTTATAAAATTGAATATTATGTATTTTCATTTATGTAATTTATTTTATTTACCTTATTAATTGCATTTAATGATTTATTATGGAGCAAAGTGTTTATATAAATGATAAACAAAAACGGCAACAATCTTTTAGTTAAAGTAGTTTGATCACCAACAAAATGTAACAATCTATTAATTAATGCAGTTTTATCACAACTACTGTAATAATCTGTTAATTAAACCAAAAACTGCAACAATTCTCTAGTTAAACAGGGTCTTTCAAATAGTATTTGAAAGACCCGGAGTTAAAGTACTTTGATTACCAAAAAACTGTAACAATCTATTAATTAATGTAGTTTTATCACAACTACTGTAATAATCTGTTAATTAAACCAAAAACTGCAGCAATCCTCTAGTTAAAGTACTTTGATTACCCAAAAACTGTAACAATCTATTAATTAATGTAGTTTGATCACAACTACTGTAATAATCTGTTAATTTAACCAATTAAAGTAGTCATATAATAAAGAAAACCTGTAACAATCTTAAGAAGATGGGGTACATGGGATGACGACCAGCAAACTCCAGCTATTTAATAGGTTTTGCCCTGTCAGAACAGCATCAGCAGAGTTCATTTAAGAATGACTACTTAACAAACTCAGAGTTCATTTAAGATTGACTACTTAACACACTATAATAAATCAGAAGAGTGGTGATATTGTTTTATTTGTTTTATTTAATTGAAAAATCTGCTCTTAACTATTTTACTCCATAAATATGTATTATTTTCTTGCAAACAGTGATTTTCTTAGATAGAAAATATAAAAAAAATAAGTTATTTCCTATATATCATAAAATATATTATTTATTTGTTCACATTTTTAAATATTTATCATCAATAAATTATTTTCACATTCTTAATCATTTATCATTAATAAAATACATAATTTAAACAGAATGTCTTATGTTATCACACCTCCAGGGTATTATAATTATCACCTGTTAAGGTGTTAACACCACCTCCAGGGTATTATAGCTACCACTATATAATTCATATATGAGCCATAACTTCCAAATATGGGCCATAAATGTTTGGGCCATAACTCTGATACCCTTGCAGATAAGCTTGTCTTTGTTGGTGTATGTATATATAAATATGTATAACTGGTGCTGATGGATCATGGGCAATCGGCTTTAGTAGAGACAGTTAGATACTTGTATTTGTACAGAGATCTATAATGAT
This sequence comes from Serripes groenlandicus, assembly GCA_031761405.1. Taxonomy (NCBI): domain Eukaryota; kingdom Metazoa; phylum Mollusca; class Bivalvia; order Cardiida; family Cardiidae; genus Serripes; species Serripes groenlandicus. The sequence goes on along the minus strand of JASEVX010000001.1, from coordinate 95,220,495 downwards.
ATGTCTCTGGGTAGACCATGTCGAAACCGGACGACTTTATTTGAATCGTCATAAAGGAAACGAAGGGATCTTTCTTGACTATTTGTTATATTGTAAAATCATAGACAAAATAGAAGATTAAAGACGGGAAAATATATCGAAAATAATGGTAAGCTTATTACTGATGGATGGAGTTAAAGAACATTATAAAAGGCAGATAGACTAGGCGTGGATGAATTATATTACTTTAGTTTACTTGTTAGAAAGATGAATCGTTTTATATCTTTTATGCACCTTTTAACGGCGCTTTAGTCCAGACCCAATATGATCGCACTCAGTCAGACGCAAGACGTGTTAAGTTAACCCTCTTGTGACCATGATGAAATTATTTTGATAAAATAAATATTTTCAAGTCACAGATTATTATTTGAGCAAAAGTGTTTTAAAGGTAAGTTATATTCTTTCAATCTTCAAATCTTGAAAGCGACGAATATTCTGACATATTTCCGTTCGATTGTCTTTGCGTCCCACTCGGCTCTCAACGTGTGTCTAAAAACTAGGTGGGGTAATGCCTATCTCTCTTTAATGAAGGTCAGCACAGTTGCTGCACTTTCCCTACGGTATCAATGGCACAATTTTCGTTATGGTCAAATTCTAATGTGCTAAAATCTCTTGAAAACCGATCAAGTAAAGTCGTTATTTGTTAAAACGAATATGAGTACAGTATAGGTGCTACCTATTTCAGGTAAACATTTATTAACTAATAATTCCCTGCGAACTGCAGTTAGCCCCTTGCTTGCAGCACGATCAGTTATTTACGTCAATTGAGAGTCCTACCGACCTAAGCAAAGACAATAAAAATCATCATCAGGTTAAGCTTACATTTAACTTTAAAATATAGCCAAGATTTTAAATCCATGAAATTTTGATGACATGCAGGTACAACAAATTATAATCAACTTGCCCTTCATAAAGTACTTCAAATAAAACGATTCCATAATTTACCGAACTTCATTTGTGACATTTCTATACTTTCTGTCGTTTTCCTTTTGGTTATTTATTCCTTATTTGCGTTACGCTAATATAATGATGTCATAATATGAGTATAGGTGTTTTCGGGTAAACATTTATTAACTTTTGTGATCGGAAAATAATTCCCTGTGAACTGCAGTTAGCCCCTTATGAGTTATTATTTGAACTCGTTTTAGGAATAGACGACTCGTGAGTGTTATTAAACGGAAATTATCACACATAAATTTATTTGTGCTCGTTCCTTTATCGAGTATGTATTATCATGTTTAATTATTTCCTCTAAAAAAATTATTTTTTTCGTTTTGATATTTTCTTTTCATCCAATCAAAACGAACGAGTATCGTGACTGCATCGAACAATCCACTCTGGACACAATTTTTGGATAGACAGTATAGCAAAGTTCATACACATTACCTATTGACGGGAAAAAAAATCACAGGCTTCGCCGTCGATTTGTTATATAAACTCATATAAAATAACAAGCGTCTGACAATCCAGATTTAGGAACCCGCCGTGGTCGAGTGGTTAACGCAGGGGATCATTTATAACTGGGCATCCCGGGTTCGCTTTCCAGTCGCGGCACAACAGTTATGGTGGAGTGTCCTTGGGCAAGATACATTTCCTAGCCTTAGCCCAAGTACTGGTTTGTTTACCCAGGGACCATGAATTAATGAATTGTTGCTGTGATATAACTGAAATAATGTTGAAAACAGCATAAAAACCCAATAAATCAAACAAAGAAACAATCCCAAATTTTAGACATAGTCAAATAGTTTATTCTGCATGGCAAGGGTAAATTAACTCAAAACCCAACTGATCCGTATTACTCAATCAGAATCTCGAAGTTAACTTTTGCTGATACAGAATATAGGGGTAAAGAATGACAAGTCACAACTATTATATATATAAAAAAATATTCGTAAAGTCTTATTTGTCAAGTCTGTATTTATATAATTTCTTTGACACTTTAATAAATGAAAGGGGAGAAAACATCTTGTTATTTATTACATTTTAGTACCCTATTATTTTTCCGAGGAGATTTTGAATACCCCTTTAAATCCAACAAGGGGACTTTGAGCACTTTGCCATTTTTGGACAGAGGGGATTTTGAATATCTCCCTGGTGTCATATTGCAGACATGACCTGTTGATTAATTACTTGTATGTCTAACACGTCTTGCCATACCCGCGAGATGAATTGTTTGTGTAATCCGAGTTTCACGTCTCTGATGAATTTTACTCTACATACAGCAAATTAAAAACTAAATAATAATTAAAAACTTCTTTATTGGTATTGTTTGTTTCACATGATTACGGCACAAGGACAAAGAAACCTTGCTCTCTCATAAAGATAATCATACAGGTTTGAAATTAAACTTTTCATGTCAAATGGGTACCAACTGAAATTTAATCAACTCAATCCATTGGGGGGAGCCTACAACAACAATAGCAGCATGGAGGTTTGTTTCAGATTAAAACATTATTTGTCAACTCTAAGTATTATTATTAATGTGCCTTGGTTTTCTGTTTGTGCAGGATTGAGAGCTAAGTACTTCCAAAATGAACTCAGTACTGCAGAAAAGCCAGCACCTTCTTCAAGTAGCTGTTCAAACACTACAATGCAGAAATCTCAGGTAATATTCTTTCTATAGCCCTTTTCCCTTTTGCAGACATGTTTTAAAACATTGTGACAAAAGACGAGATTGCTCATGATGAGCATTTAGCCTTTTGCCACTGTTTTCAACTTTATTCAATAATCCTACTTTCATTTATAGAATTTGTCCATAGTTTTAGATGTTTTCAGACTTAGTAATCAGTCATTTATGCTTCTTTAATATGTGTGGTATGTGAGAAATGGGTACCGTAGTACAGAATACAGAGATGTAAAAGGAGGTGACTAGGTTGTAAGTTATCCCTGTAGTGCCACCTTTAACTTGTGGGTACTCATATCCCACAATACAGCCTAGGGATTGGTTCAGTAAAACAACAGATATTATGGGGAAAAGACAAGTTCACTCCCCCATATTAGTAGTCTCAATATATCCACGTTACATATTGCACTGTAGGATGCGTACAATCAAAATATAAAACTGCATTCCGAATACAGAAACCTGGACTACTGGAGTGGTCTCTAAATTAATTAATGAAATATATACGCCATTTAGTTAAATTATTCCCATCTCTCAATTTGTTCTTTCACTATATTTCAATGACAACATATTTAGCCTTCCTCATGATGCAAATAAGCTCTTTATTTTGCTGTGTCTGCCGAATTTGGCATCACATGTATGGATCACTTCAGAGTTCACAGTTGTTGTGAAGGTAAGCAGCTTTCAGTTACTAATGTATTGGCAGGTAACACAATACTTTTGTACCTTTGAACAATCTTGTGAGCAGTGTCTTCTTTTCTAACATACATGTATATATTTTGTTTGTTTCAGAACAACAAGTTGCTTGAATGAATTAAGGAAGCTGGCATGTGTGAATATAGCTGACAATAGCATGCTTGGCAGGAGATCAGTGTTAGCTGGTAAAAAAGTGAAGATTATCCATGTATATAATAAGAAGGAAATCGGACTTGTTGGAGACAGAGTGCTGGTTACAGTAATGGGACAAAAGAAAAAGGCATATATAGTGGGTTGTAAGCAAACACAGAAAAGGATGGTACCCCGATTTGACACTAACAATGTTGTGTTGATTGAGGAAAATGGGACACCAACAGGGACAAGAATACGTATCCCTATTCCATCAATGCTTCGGGGTAAATCAGATCCGGATGGACAGTTTACAAAGATGTTGTCAATAGCTTCCTCATTTGTGTAACTGTTAAACATAACAGTGTTCCCACTCTTCCTTGAAGGGCTAACAAATCTATGTTTGAATGTATCCTGGTGCATGGAGTGCTGGTGTGAGAAAGCCAGGATTCGCTTGATAAGGTGAACTAGCCACTGTTAAAGATCTAATCAAACTTGAAAACGGTGATAAAATCCAATCAATTAAAGGTGCAAGTTGGCTTTTCTGAACTGTATAGCTTCAGATCAGTCTGTACATCTACTCAGTATTATTAGTATCTACAAAAGGATCCACAGGCTTATGGAAGTAATATGTCAACAGTAAATCATGATCAGACTGTGAATTCATTACCTGATCTGGATCTATACTGTTCAGAAATGTCAGCTTCTATCTTTTCCCATAGACAGATTCATTTAATGATATGACGAAATATGTTTTATTGAATAAATTTACAGATTACGTCAATGTATGTGTATATGATTATGTACAAGCCTTGCTTCAAATCTATAGGTAAGTCTGAACCAGAACTAGTCACAAAGTTTGATTGTCCTGTAGCCCACAGTCATGTCACAGAAAATATTAATTGTTGTTGACCAGCAATGACCAAGATCAGCATAAACCTCTGTTATCCAATAACTACATTCTACCAAGATCAGCATAAACCTCTGTTATCCAATAACTGCATTCTACCAAGATCAGCATAAACCTCTGTTATCCAATAACTGCATTCTACCAAGATCTGCATGAACCTCTGTTATCCAATAACTGCATTCTACTGCAAATTACTAGGGTATTCATTTATCTTATCAATGTTTGTTTTTAGCTCACCAAACACAAAGTGCTCAAGGTGAGTTATTGTGATCGTCTTTTGTAGTGCGTCCGGCGTGCATCTGTCAACATCTTCTCCTCAGTAACCTGTGGGTCAATTTGGATAAATTCATAGAAAGCATCCTTTCAGTGATCTCACCAGAATTCCTTCAACTTTTTGGGATCCATGGCAACGAAACGAAAACAACTCTAAAATTATTATTCTCCCAAACTGGTTAGCAGATTTTCAAATAATTGTGTAGAAATGTTCCTTGGATGACCCTCTATCAGATTCCTACAAGCCATGTTGATTGGTCGAAAAATCATGGCTATTAGGCTATTTTGCCTTATATGGCTATAGTGAAAACATAAAAAATCTTCTCCTCCGAAAGTGTGAGGCCGCTTTTTCAAATGATTTTGCAGAAATGTTCCTTAAGTGACCCACTATCAGATTCCTTCAAGCCATATTGATTGGTCGAAAAACATGGCCGCCACAGGGCGAGGCTATTTTGCCTTATATGGCTATAGTGAAAACTTAAAAAAAAATCTCCTTCGAAATTTTGTAGAAATGATCATAGGGTGACCCTCTCAGATTCCTTTAAGCCATGTTGATTGGTTGAAAACTAGTGCCGCCAGGGGGCAGGGCTTATATGTCTAAATTAAAACAAATAAAAAGATATGTAAAACGATTATCTGACTTATTTTAGGCAATTTATATTTTTTCCACAATGTGTGTCCATTAAGGTTGGTTTCAGACCGTGTGGTTCCATGTGGTTAGCGTGCATAAATTGAGACCGGGCGTCTCGGGTTGAATACCCTATCTTACCTGTCATCGAAGAGTGCCCTTTGACAAGGCATGTTTGCTCAGACTAGTACTTGTAAGTCATACAGGGTCAATGATGAATGTATTGTCGTTGTGATATACCTGAAAATGGTACTGGTTGGTCACACAGGGGTCAATGATAAATGTATTGTCATTGTGATATACCTTAAAATGGTACTGGTTAGTCATGCGGCGTCAATGATGAGTGCATTATCTTTGTGATATACCTGAACATGGTACTGGTTAGTCACACAGGGGTCAATGATAACTGTATTGTTGTTGTGATATACCTGAAAATGATACTGGTTAGTCACACAGGAGTAAATGATTAATGTATTTTCTTTGTGATCTACCTGAAAATGGTACTTGTTAGTCACACAGGGGTCAATGATGAATGTATTGTCTTTGTGATATACCTGAAAATGGTACTTGTTAATCGCACAGGGGTCAAAGATAAATGTATTGTCGTTGTGATCTACCTGAAAATGGTACTGGTTAGTCACACAGGGGCCAATCATAAATGTATTGTCGTTGTGATATACCTGAAAATGGTACTGGTTAGTCACACAGGGGCTAATGATAAATGTATTGTCGTTGTGATATACCTGAAAATAAACGATTGTTCTCACATTTGGACACATCTGCAGCAGACAATTTTTACAACTATTTTAAAAAATGACTTATTTCCCCTTTTGTCTCCATATTTTCAACTATGAAAAATAATTAACTGTTATGTTATAAAGATTTTCCATATTTTTATCTCGATGTTATGAAAGTTGTCTACTGCAGGTGTTTTTTTAGCTTACTGCTCAGGTGTGAGCTTTGTCAGTCGTCCGTCGGTTGTGCATTGTCAACAATTGCCTTGTTTACACTCTTCAGGATACATTTTGCATCTGATCGTCATGAAAGTTACATACTTGTACAAGTTCGTAAGTGGACCATGTGAGATAAAAACAAAATAGGTCATAACATTATGGTCAAGTTGAAGGAAAATCTTGTAAACCCATCTGGAGGCTGCATTTTTAGCTCACCTGAGTTATTGTGATCCCCCTATGTCTGGTGTGTGTCGTCCGTGTGTGTGTGTGTGGGGGGGGGGGGGGGGGGGCGGGGCTCTTTTGCTGTATAAGGCTATAGTGAACATTTTAAAAAATCTTCATTTCTGAAAGTCTGGCCGATTTAAAAAAATAATTGAAATATTGCTTCGGTGATCCTGTATCAAATTCTTTCAAACCATGTTGATTGGTCGAAAAACATGGCTGCCAAAGATCGGCGCTGTTTTGCCTAATATGGCATTAGTGAAAACTTTAAAAATCTTCTTCTCTGAAAGTGTCTGACTGACTTCCAACTACATTTGTAGAAATATAACTTGGGCGATCCTCTATCAGATTCCTTCAAGACCATGTTGATTGGTCAAACAACATGGCCGCAAGCGGGCTGGGCTGTTTTGCAACATATGGCTATAGTGAACTTTTAAAAGTCTTCTTCTTTGAGAAGTATTATGCCGATTTGCAAATTATTTTGCAGAAATGTTCCTTTGGTGACCCTCTTCAAGATTACTTCAAGCAATGTTGATTGGTCGAAAAACAAAATGAGTTATGTGGTTGACATGACAAATGAAATTGCAAAACTCAGGTTTGTTGTGGACAATTGCGTTCTTTATGTGTTTCAGAGTGACACATAGGGATAATTATACGTTGTCTGTCCGTCTGTCCATCTATCGTACACTACTTTGACTTAACTAGCAGCGATGCACGTGTTTCACAATGTTTTCATTTCACCGAAGGAATCTGATTTACAAATGCTATCTAAGATTAACCAACTTGGTGAAATAAGTCGGTATATGTAACTGAAAGCCAAAATTATGATCCAAAATAAAAAAAATTATCTGTACATAAATTATGCAATATTTGACAAATGTTCATGATTAATAAAAAATAAATAAAGAAGAGTGTCATGATGCCCCTGGATCGCTCACCTCCGTTATGCAATGTGATTTGTCATACAAACCGAAGTTGTTCATTGTGTGGTCACGTAATCTAATACAATAGGACCAGTAAAACAACCGACTTGCCACACAGTGAAATAACCCACATCCTATGGTGTCTCACGTTAATGTACCACTTAGTATTTCAAAAAGACTTTTATTTTCTCAGAAAAGTATGTATATAAAACAGGTGTAAATGCACCTACTAATAATTGCACAGTTAGATGGTAAATGAGCCAATCAATGCGAAATGATACACGTCCTTTGAACTTATTTCTGAACAGAGTTTGTTCAGATCAGACCGTACACCTACTCCGCCTCATCAGAATCGACACACCGTGACAGAAGCTTCTTACTAGCATATGTGAACAGCGTAGATCTTGATCAGATTGTGCAGATGCACAGGTTGATCTAGACCTACAGTGTTAACAAAAGCCATCGAGATGGAAAGTTTATTGAAATGAAAAGATGACACGGCACTCTTCAAAATGCAACCTCAACATACTATTAAGTTATTAACATACGTAGAAAAAGACGTGCTCTACGAAAAACAACCTTTACATACTTATATCATGAGTGGGAAAATACTTGCTCTACGGAAAACAACATTAACATACTTATAACATGTGCTCTACGAAAATCAAACTTTACATACTAATAACACGAGTGGTAAAAGACTTGCTCTACGGAAAAACAACCTTAACATACTTATAACATGAGTGGAAAAAGACTTGCTCTACGGAAAACAACTTTAACATACTTATAACATGAGTGGAAAAAGACGTGCTCCACGAAAAACAACCTCAGCATACTTATAACATGAGTGGTTAAAGACTAGCTCTACGAAAAACAACCTTGATATAATAATAATAATAATAATAATAACTAGATATTGCTTTTTTGAAAAAGCGCTTGTCTCCCCATTGAGCGGAAACCATTTTTCAGCTGAAGGTTACCATGACTTTGACCTAGTGACCTCAACATCAATAGGGGTCATCTGCTGGTGGTGACCAACCTGCACACCAAGTATTAACTTCCATGGCCACAACATTATACAGTTATTAAGCAAAAACAATGTTTCATCTCATAGTTACCGTGACCTTGACCTTTGACTTTGTGACCTCAAAATCAAACAAATCAATAAGGGTCATCTACTGGTTAGGACCAACCTGCACACCAGGTATGAAGTTCCTCGACATAAGCATTATTTAGTTATTGAGCGGAAACCATTTTTCAGCTGAAGGTTACCTTGACCTTTGACCTAGTGACCTCAAAAACAAATTTCCAGCTCATTGTCACTGTGAACTTTCAGCCCAAGGTCACTGTGACATTGACTGACCTCAAAATCAACAGGGGTCTTCTACTGAGCATGGCCAACCTGCATACCAAGTATGGAGTTCTTCGGCCGAAGCGTTCTTCAGTTATTGAGCAGAAACAAGTGTGACGGACGGAAGGACGGACAGGGCAAAAACAATATGTCTCCCCATGATTTGGGGAGACATAATAATAAAGGCTTTATTTAGGGAGGACACTCATTTGACATAGTACATGTATGCAAGTTAATCTTCAATGAGGGTCTCAAACATAAACAAAATGAAACGAAACATGAACAAACGTTTGTTACATATGAACAACTCAATGTTACAATTATACATGCATATATAAATATGGACTTTAAAATTGATATGTCAATTACTGTTTCGTAGAGCAGCCACAGATCCAAATAGTGTGCATAGTTTCATGAAATATAATTGTACTACAGTTATCATCGAATTAAAGTTCATCCAACGTAAATATTGGGATTTGAAATACTGAATAGACGTTGAGTTTTGAATATTGGAAGGAAGGGAATTCCAAATTGATGAACCGGAAAATATAAATGTATTTCGATATATTTCCAAGTTAGGTTTTGGTGTATACAACTGGAATGAAGTGGATGAACGTAAGAGTCTTGCATGAATATCAGACGTAAAAGTAAATGATATCCTTATGTAATCAGGGTTTTAAACATTTGAATGGCTTTCTAATAAATAACTCGTTCCGGAAATGTCATCCATTTAAGATCAGCAAACGTTAAAGATGAAGGGGTGGTAAAATCACAATCCAGGATTACTCTGGCAGCCCTTTTCTGAAGTTTCACTAGCCTGAGTTTGTTTTCAAGTTTATTTGTGCAATTTCCCCAGATAACACAACAAAAATCAAAATGTGGAAGTATGTAGGCATTATAAAAACGTTTACGATTGTCATTTGAGAGAAATAATTTGACTCTTTATAACATATAGAGATATGTATTACATTCTTTATTACAATTCAATTCAATTCAATTCAATTCAACTTTATTAGCAATTGGCATAAAATAATGCCTTTGGCCATTTACAAACAACTTTAAGTGTTAATCAATGTGATCATCCCACGAAAGACCGTTGTTAACTGTACTCCCTAGCAATTTACCACTTGAGCAATAATTAACTTCTGAATTATGATATGGAATTCCTGGATTATTTATAGCAATCTGACGATTGTTATGTCTCGAACTAATAAACATTACTTTTGATTTATCAGAGTTAACGGACATGTGATTAAGTTGGCACCATTGATCTACGTGTAATAAGTCATTGGTAAGTGAGGAAACAACTACGTCGAGAGACTTGCTTTGACTTGACAGTGTTGTGTCGTCAGCAAATATATCAGCAACTGAATGTGAAAGAACTAATGTAAATAAAGAATAGTATCGGGACGAAACAGAACCCTACTTATAACTTGATTGGGAAAAGACGACCTCTACGAAAATCAACCTCAATATACTTATAACATGAGTGGGAAAAGACGTGCTATACGAAAGGCAACCGTAACCTACTTATAACATGAGTGGAAAAAGACGAGCTCTACAAAAATCAACCTTAATATACTTATAACATGAGTGGGAAAAGACAAGCTCTACGAAAGGCAACCTTAATATACTTATAACATGAATGGAAAAAGACGAGCTCTACGAAAATCAACCTTAATATACTTATATAATTTATGGAAAAAGACGAGCTCTACGAAAATCAACCTTAATATACTTATATAATGAGTGGAAAAAGACGAGCTCTACGAAAATCAACCTTAATATACTTATATAATGAGTGGAAAAATACGAGCTCTACGAAAATCAACCTTAATATACTTATATAATTTATGGAAAAAGACGAGCTCTACGAAAATCAACCTTAATATACTTATATAATGAGTGGAAAAAGACGAGCTCTACGAAAATCAACCTTAATATACTTATATAATGAGTGGAAAAATACGAGCTCTACGAAAATCAACCTTAATATACTTATATAATGAATGGAAAAATACGAGCTCTACGAAAATCAACCTTAATATACTTATAACATGAATGGAAGAATGGAAAAATACGAGCTCTACGGAAATCAACCTTAATATACTTATAAGTTATAAAATAAATGGAAAAATACGAGCTCTACGAAAATCAACCTTAATATACTTATAACATGAGTGGAAAAATACGAGCTCTACGAAAATCAACCTTAATATACTTATAACATGAATGGAAAAATACGTCCCTGCGCATCCATGCTAAGGAACAAAATGGATACTGCTTAACAGAAGTCTCTTGAAAACTTCCATGCCTAATTGGTGAATAGTGCAGATCCAGGTCAGATTGTGCGGTTGATTTTCGCAGAGCGCCGCTTAACTTTTCAACACTGTTTGACAAAATGCCAAATTGCTCATTATTGCGTCATCAACACATGCTCTGTAGCATAGGCACATTATACACTACATGGCTGATATGGATACGTAAACAGATCTTCATCTGCAGCAGATGACTTTGAAAACATTGCTGCAAAAAGATAAAAAAATAAAATTCTCATTATGAGCCATTCTCCTTGTCTCCGAAATGCTTCAACCTTAATTGATAATAAAACATTAATTTATAGAGAATTTACCTCATTGTGAGAAAGGTCGGTTTAAAAATAATTCAGGGTGTTTATCATAAAATGGAGACCGGGAAAGATCCTTGTTAGACTGAGCAGAAGGTCGGTTTTCGTGGGACGTGATATGAACATGTTTTTAATAATATGTTAAAACTATAAACTGAACCTTCTGTGGGGAAAAAGCACCTTTAAAATCGAACAAGACTATTAATATGATATCAGACTAGTATTTTCTACTGGCAGCCATTCCAGAAACGTTGATGACGAAAAACGATGGCGAGTTGAAAGCCCGTGCATATCCCAGCATGCCTCGTCTAACCCACTTCCATGATCCACGTAGCGCTTTCCGTGTTCTTTTTGCTACCTGAAAAATACAAGACAAAATAATAGTTAACCTACATACAACAAATCTCATGAGCAATTTCACATTTGTCCACAATGTCTTTAAACGTCGTCTGCTGCTGCGTAAAAATGCTTCTGCATGTGGGAAAGGGTTAATTCCTGTTAAACTTATTGGTTTGTATCAAGGGAATGAACTCTTACATACTAATAATGTTAAGGTATTTTGTGTCATGCTCATTCTTGAAAGATTCGGTAACTCGTTTTGTTTAGTTCAAATTCGGTGTTCATACGCCTGTTAGTAACTAAGCAAAAGAGGAACCAAAGACCACAGGTACCAATAAGTGTCGCAGAGCTAGAAGATTCCGTATTTTACTACACCCCAAAACGGAATAGTAAAACATATATACATTTTTTTAGTTCTAAGATACTGATACTAGAGCCAAACACTACAACAGTAGAAGAAGTGTGAATGTGTTTGTTTTTATGGTGTTTTACGCCGCTGTCTACTTTATATCAGTTATATCACGACGTTTCTGGATAAGTTACCAGCACTATTGGTTCATTAACCCTTACATCAGCCAGTCGGTCATAATGCTAACCCCACAATTCTGAGCCTAGAATAAACCTTGTGTGAAAAACATTGTAACCGTTATATCGCGAAACATGGAATTTTAAACACAGTTGAATTAAAATTAGCTCGGTACTAGTAATTTATTTGTTTCCCAAATGTGTTATGCCTATAGCCGAGGTGACTTGATTGAAAATAAACAGTTGTCCACTCATTTTGCTGCATCAGCAGGAGATAGTCACAGTGGTATTAACTGTTTTCAATAATGATTCCGTCATTTATAAAGACTATGCCTTGTTTGTGTAGATGTTTTCAATGCCGTCTGCTGTAGATGTGGTGTAAGAAGGAAAGGGATAAGTATTATACCATGATATCCAAATAGTAATATGTCAATCTATGTTTGGTCATACTCAACATTGAAAAGCAAAGTTGATGTCCTAAGTGTTTGAAATAAAAGGATAACGCTAGATTACCATTTACCTTCTACGTAGTAAGTCGGTAGTATTGATTGATTGTGGGGTTTAACGTTTTCCCGCATGCAGACGAAATTTGTACGCATATGCAGCAGACGACTCTTGAAAATACTGTGGAAAATTGAGACATTTATCATAATGAGCAATATATTGAGACAATGTTTACAACTATACATATATGTATATTCAATAACTATACTTTCACTTATATAGAGTATTTCCATATTTTGCCTGGATGTTTTGTAAGTCGTCTGACATATATTTGGTGTATGTGGGAAAGAGTAAACGGCGTTTTGGCTAGATTAACATTTACATTCTTTGTAGTAAGTCAATAGTATACACACTGATCCGCAAAGAAAGGTCACGGTGAAACCCTTACCGGTAGAGAAATTCGATATATCATCTAGGAAATATAATACATGTACAAGTAGGTCGATATAAATAGTGTTATTCTTGGTAAAAGTCTTTTATATACTTAGACATTAAATATATATATATATATTAGCTGCGTCTAGCGATTGTTTGTTCTCATGCATCTGCACAGTGAAGACTCCGGTTATGCTGTGCATACACATATATACATACACACAGTCTCACCGGACTCATCACTGTCCGTTTACATGTAATTTAGTCCTAGATTCATCTCTTGATTAAGAACTAGAACTGTTTCCCCGATAGACATGTATCTGTTGTACGTTGAGAGATGTATGTCTTTTAATTTTCGAATACATTGTAAAATAGATAAACGGCATGCCATTTGTTAACAAATTATACGAATTTCTCATTAGAGGTTTTAAAATTATACTTATCCCCAATTTAGATTCATCCTATTAATTATACATTTAATTTCAGATAAAGAACATATTATAAGGAAGTTTGCAGATTACTTCGACATATGAATGTTTGAGATAAAGAGATTTAATAGCGTTTTATCAGCTAGTAAGTGTATCAATTTTTATCTCAGTCGTCTGCTGCTGATTTATTGTATTTGGGAAAGGGTTAATAAAGTGTGTAATATAGTCAGTAAACTTGTTTGCCAACCCTTCCATATCATTTACTTGTAAGCAATTTGAATTTATAACAGAGCCACGTTACACCAAAAAAAGACTTTCATAAGTTTAAAAAAAGGGCAATCAAGACCAAAAAGCGTTCTTGTGCAGGTACATAATTTAACTAGTATCATGCTACACTACACCTGACTTTAAACAAACATTTCAGAATCGCGAAATACACGACCCTTCATGCAGTCTGATCTTGGCCTACAGCGTGTGCTAATCATGCATACATATGAAGCGCAATGTAATCCATGAATTTGTAAAAACATATTTAAAACTCTCTCTCTAACAATACATCTGTATAAGTATACGTCATAGCTTACCACCAATATATATTACATAATAGAGTATCTACATCATCCCTGTACATTAATATATCTAACGACAAAGTTATTATTGACGCGGGAGACACGGGTATGATCCAGGCTGGGTCATACCCTGTTCATTACTATATATAACGACAGAGCTATTCTTGACGCAGGAGACACGGGTATGATCCAGGCTGGGTCATACCCTGTTCATTACTATATATAACGACAGAGCTATTATTGACGCGGGAGACACGGGTATGATCCAGGCTGGGTCATACCCTGTACATTAATATATCTAACGATACAGCTATTATTGACGCGAGAGACACGGGTTTGACCCAGGCTGGGGCATACCCTGTACATTAATATATCTAACGACACAGCTATTATTGTCGCGGGAGACACTGACACGTTAAAGCGTCTATCTCTTCAGCTGGAGATCAGAGTTCGATCTCAAGTCGAGTTATACCAAATGCTTTAACACATGTTTCGCTCTCACGGTTGCGGGGATAGCAAATACTCTCCGTGCAAAAGAAATGCCCTTGAACTATATAGTTGACAGTTTCTTTGTCACGACGTTAATTGCATGTATCATTTAGCGTTATGACATGTGACGTTTTTGTACGTCACCATCTGACGCAACGTTATAACGAACGAATGAGTTATCGTATCAGGATTAATTATACCAGTAGTACCGGCAATTTAATCAGGACACATCGTGATTAAACTGAAATATTGTTGAAAGCAGCGTAAAACACAACTCAAACAAGTACTAGGTATGTGCACGTACCAGCATAAACATAATAGTAATCATTTACCCTAGGAACTTGATACTATAACGGAACACCTGTTGTTAGTGGCGTAAAACACCTTTCAACCGAATGCTTTTCTATCGGCGTAGCTTATTTTCAAACAAGTACTAGGAGTTCAGGTTCTACGGCAATGTTATATGACCAATAAAACTAGTGTATTAGTAAAACACATGTTTAAGCGCACTTTAATTATAAGAATATAAAATCAAAATGTATTACTTTTGAGATATACGACAAGTCATCAATTAATAGATATTACATTATAAATTATCAACATCATATCTAACTAGAGCTGTTCTCAGCGCGTATTCAACAACCATTAATAAACCAGTTAATTCTTATTCTAAATTTGTAGAATATTCTAAATTTCAAAGTTTCATATATTTCAGACTTGCAAAAGTAGTATGGTTAAGTAATCTGAAACTGTGTTACTTGTGTATTTAAAATTAAACAATTAATTATATATACATCTGGCCAAGTATTAAACTCAAAAAGATATGAGCCGTTCCACGAGAAGACTGGAGACTCTGCGTAAAATATCGACCAGGGTTAGCCTTAGAATACCGCGCAGGCTAACCAGGACAGACACGTTTCGCCTCCTGTTGATTTTCTGTTTCAGGAATCATTACTCTACACCTCTATCCCCCTGGGACGGAATGTGTCGGTCCGGATTATCCTGCGCGGACTGACTATGATGATCTAGGTCTATACATTACGCAGAGTAAATAATGTTGGGTTTCTCGTGGAACGGCTCATATACATTCGTGTTTTTCCAAGAGTGATTAGAGCAATTAGTGAAACCTTTCGGGATGCATAATTCGATTAATGGACTCTCTCATATATTCTTCACAATATTGGATGTATGGAATATGGAATGGAATGAAACTTTCTACAGCGCTGAATTCATTAACTGATATCTTCAATGAGCATGATTCAACGAGGTGCTTACATGCTATCAGGGACTGTCCCTGATGCTATACATACACTGACATTCTCACATATTTAGTCAACATAATCCGTGGACATTTTTTGTTGTTGAAATGATACCTTCACTCTGTTTTTAAGCCACTATTCCAATACAAATATCAACTGTGACGTCGCCATGGCGAATTGATTATCGACTGTATTTCTAAAAAGTATAGATGATCTACAGCAACATCGTTAATATATATCTTATTCAAATATCTTAATATCTCGTTATTTATGTTGTCTATTTATTATTCATCAAAGTCGTTTTATTGCAAAATTAGAATTTTGAAAAGTTGTATTACCCGAGACATTGAACAGGTGTACATTTACTCATAAATTTGCACACATTTGACATAAATAACAATACAAGGCGACTTCAACACGTATAGAACAGACGTATGTGGATATTTATTCGCCATTTACATAAAATAGACGGCTCTTTACTTCTTTGCAACAGACGACTTTTGACGCAACGAGCAATTTATCAAAGCCATGTACGACTTTAAAATGGTAATGATGGCTGTCCCTCAATGGCGCTCAAGATCAACCCTTTCCCACATACAACAATTCTGCAGCAGACGGCTTTGAAAACACATTAGCAAAAACATGAAATATCTCCATGAAAGATAGCTTAATTGTTAAATTAAGTTGAAAACATTGTGGCCAAAGGAGAAATTGCTCATTATGAGCAATTTCACCTTTGGCCAGAATGTTGTCAAAAGTCGTCTGCTGCTATTGCGTCAAAATGCATCAGACGGTGGGAAAGGGTTAAGACTGGCTCGCTGGTGTCAGGATGAATGGACATGTAGTCATGGTAACTTATCAAGGACCATACAAACACTCTGCAAACAAGCAAACTAACTATTTCCTTGCAACAAGTTTAACTCCGTATCAAAATGACTCTCAGATTGTGTATTTTCTCTTTCAATACTTCAAAAACTTTCGAAACTCTGAAATATATATTTTAAAGCAAGTACTCCTGAGTCGAATTGGTCCAATGGAAGTTCATATAACTGGAGAACGTTACACAAAAACCGACTTTCAGGACTTGGCGATTCGTCTCATTAGGGTCAGCGCTGCTCGCCATTTAGTCTTAACCCTTTCCCACCTGCGGACGCATTTCAGCGCATCGGTAGCAGACGAGTTTTAAAAACATGGTGATAAAAGGAGAAACTGCTCATAATAAGCAATTTCTCCTTTTACCACAATGTGTTCAACCATATCGAATTGTTTAACCTAAAGATTCAACATTTACGGTGACTTTATGCAGGCCCTAAGATTAATTAAGTATATTGAATGTTATGGCCTATTACATGTTTATTATATAGTGATTTCTTTATTTTGCTCAAACGATTTCGAAATACATGTAGTCTGCTGCAGATTCGTTTATCATTTTGTCCATAAAACTATAGACATTTGCCAATTATTTGCCTAGACAATTTCAAAGTGTACGTTGTCTGCTGTAGAACCGTCTATCATAGTGTTTTCATAAATACATAGTTTTCCAGTTTTGGCCTAGACGATTTCAGTGTATATGTAGATTGTTCGATTATTTATTCTGACGATATTAAAGTACTTATGGTCAACTGCAGTTTCGTCTACCAGGAAAAGTGTTCACGATATTCTGGAAACCTCGCGAGAACATAGTATACCATAATATCAACAATACAATTTGACTGAAGTCCACGAGTCAGAGAAGTTACAGTATAGCAGAGAAAATACTAGAGCTTTAGATAAGGGGCGTTTCGCATGTTTTAAAATCCCTATTTGATCCTCTAATCCTATGTTGTGAGTACTCAAAAGTATCGTCTCAATCAGACGATTCTTTTGAGTACCCACACTATAGGGTTTGGTTGGATCATAAGAAAGGTACTGTGGAGAAAGAGCTGTATACCCTTCCTTATCCGGACCTCTGACTTCGATGTGATTAAAATCCAAATTTTCCACAATACAAATAAGTCGCGTCTTGTGATTTCGACTTTTGTGACGTCACCGTTATATAGTATCACTAAAAAGTGCACGGAGGTGATACTGATTTGTTTTATCGGACGTTTATTACGCCGTTTCAACCAGGGGCGTGCAATAATCAATGAGTAGGCCGTCTCGTGAGCAGATCAACATTGTGGACTCTGCGTAAAGTATCGACCCGGATCAGCCTAAGCATGCCACACAGGCGTACCCGGATATACCTTTTTCGCCTCCTGTGGACTTTCTGTTTCAGGAATCACTACTCTATCTATCCCCCCCCTTAGACGGAATGTGTCGGCCGGATCAGTCTGCGCGGACAGCGCAGGCTGGTCTGGTCGATACATTACGTAGATGTGTATCCCCGCAGCTGCATTTTGGGGCAATTTTAGAAAAAATGTGTAGGCACGTGCCTACAGTGCCTAAAGGGAGCTACGCCCCTGTCAACATTATCTTAGTTATATCAAGGCGATAGTTCAGTTATTCATGACCCCTGGGTAAACAAACCAGCACTAGGTTAGGACATGTGCCTCCATCATGACCCCCTCGACTCAGTGTTGATCTAACCCGGGATGCCTACGGTGGTGATACTACTATGGGGCTACACGTGTAAACTTTTGTCAGAATATACATGTACGGTTATGTAAACCCTTCCCCACATACACAAAACAATCTGCAGCAGACGACTTTGAAATATTTCCAGGAAAAATATGGAAAATGTATATAAATGAAAGTAAATGTATAGGATAAGAGTTGAAAACATTGTGGCAAACGGAAAACAAGATCAGTATGAGCAACTTCTCCTTTTTCCACAATAGTTTTAAAAATTCGTTTGCCGCAAAGGCGTCTGAAAGCGTCTATATATGTTAACCCTTTCCCACTTGCAGATGACGTATACGCCATAACGGCATATTTGTGTCACGTCTGATATGCTCAGGCTCATAAAACGATATACGCATTCGAATGTCGGTGTTCGTGCGACGCGACACCTTTCGGGTACATCGTTACAGAGTTGTTTCCGTATTGTTACAGCATTTAACATGCTTAACCCTTTCCCTCATACGACAATCCTGCAGCAGACGACTTTGAACATATTTGTCGAAATATGAAATATCTCTATAATTGAATGGATAACCTATGACTAAAAGTGGAAAACATTGTGTCAAAAGGAGAAATTGCACGTTTTGTGCAATTTCTTCTTTTGTCACTATGTTTTCAAAAAGCCGTCTGCTGCAGAGGCGTCAGAAAGCGTCTATATGAGGGAAAGGGTTAATAGAATTACATGTATTCAATATGGCTGTGGGTAACACTATACCTGGTTAAACTTGCTTTCGACAGGTTCTTTACGATTGGTTGAACATTTTACTCGATCTTACATTCGAATCAAACAAGTGTCCTCTTTATAATACGAGAACGTCCTGTAGATGTCGTTGATTAACCTTTTCCCTCATACGACAATTCTGCAGCAGACGACTTTGAACATATTTTGTCCAAAATTGGAAAATCTCTATAATTGAATGGATAACCTATGACTAAAAGTGGAAAACATTGTGGCAAAAGGAGAAATTGCTCGTTTTGAGCAATTTCTTCTTTTGTCACAATGTTTTCAAAAAGCTGTCTGCTGCAGAGGCGTCATAAAGCGTCTATATGAGGGAAAGGGTTAAAAAACCCATCTAGAACTTAAATGTTCCCAGTTTTCTTACTTATTTTTACTTCATTGATTGATTGATTGATTGATTAATTGGGGTTTAACGCAGTTTTCAACAATTGTTCAGTCATATCACGGCGGCTATTACACCTTCTAATGTGCTTCCTGGCTTTCCCACACCAGTACTTAAGACAACCAACTTTTCAAGCAACTGGCTACATTTCCACATAGACTGATAGCTCATCGGCGGAAGACGAATAAACTTGTCACAGTGACTTTTGTCAAACGTTGGAAAGAATGTTTACCGAGCTTGGGTTTGAATTCACAACTCCTGGATTGACAGCTCACGTAGCTTTCGGGGCTTGACTATTTTCTACTTGAACCATGACAAGAAGTTTGCGAATTCCATATATATGAAAAGGCCATATTTGTTTGCATTTACTGTCTCCAAAGAGCAGCCTGTAAGCAAAGTTTATCGGGCTGCAACATGGCGAGGACTATCAATCCAGCGGTCGTGAGTTCGAACCCTGGGTCCGGTCAATCATTCTTTCCGATGATTGACAAAAATCGATGTGACTCTAGCATTATTCGCATTTCACCCACTATGGGTATTTATTTCGCCTCCCACGAAATTCTAGCAATTTCATTGATTAAAGCGTGTCACGTGTAGACCCCCCTATATTCCTATAGGGGGTGAGTAAATTCCATAGGAGGTGAGTAAAGTGAAAAAGTCAGTTCAAAGGTTGGTTTTCGTAAAGTGGCTCTCAAATGTTACCAGTTACCCAGAAAGAAATGAAATGAATTGAAATAAATGTGTTCATGTTGAACCGGTGTATTTTTTTTAAATAATATATCTATTCCAATTCTTTAACCAATATTGATAGATCTTTTACTCCTGACGTCATATTATGCTACCAACACATATCAACAAGTAACAGTATAGTTCAGTTTCAAGTGGTCGACGAAATAAATACATTATTGGGTTTTAGGTTACTGGCCCACTACGGAAATATAGGGGGTCTGTTGGATGAATAGGGGGACTCGGCTATCGCCTCGCCCCTTATTAATCCTACAGACCCCTATATCGCCTCGCCCCCTATTAATCCTACAGACCCCCTATATTTCCGTAGTGGGTCAGTAACAAACCCAATAACTTATAATAATCAGTTACATGGGAAGCATGTTGCGTAGATTACTGATGTGAGAAAGTCAAGAAAATCACGTTCGAGGAATAGGCCGCGAAATAAAACTGAAACACCGTTGAAATAGTATTAATTTCAATCAATCAATCAATCGGGCTATTTTATCTGAGGACATAGATTGTAAGTACGATTGAAAACAGAGTTGACAGCATTGCAGGAAAAGGAGAAATTGAGCGTTGAGTATGTTTTCAAGTGTCGTCTTTAACTTAAGTCCACTCTCGCTGTGTCCGTCTGTCTGTATGCTATATGTCTGTCTCCCCCTCCCCTCTCCTCTCTATATGTCTGTCTCCCCCTCCCCTCTCCTCTCTATATGTCTCTATTTACTCTGTGTTTATTCGCTCCTTTTCTCTTTCTTTCTTCTCTTCTCGTTTATATCTCTTTATTCGTTCTATCTATTCGTTCTATCTACTACATATAACAAAAGTTTGAAATATTTTATTATCAAAAAATATTTATTTGAAACAGTACCTCCTTATCAAATACATAATGTTTTCTTAAATAGAAACAACAATCACAAGAATTTAATATAGAAAAGATGTCAAATAACTCAGACAAGATTCTACATGTATATCACAATAATCCACCCACATAAATAGCATGGAACATAAATGAGCATCAATGAAGGAAGCCCCTTCTGCCATTGTAAAAGTTTTTGTTATGACAACATTTATGATTAAAACCATGTCTGCCCCAACCCCATAACTACCCAAATACAACCCCCTAAATTATACATGAACCAATCAATTATACACAAAGACCTTTCTGTTATCATGGAAACCAAACGTTTTATCCCAATTTACCCACTGGTTACAGGGGAGAATATGTTGACGGACGGACGACGCACGACGGACAAAAGACAACCACAATAACTGACCTTGAGCACCAAGTGTGCTCAGGTGAATTTTAAATGGAAATTCTTTATAAAAAGATATAGTCATTTATATATTTGAAAACATTGTAGCGAAAATTAAGTTCATAATGAGCAATTTCTCCTTTCACCATAAAATTGTTCATGAGTCGTCTGCTGCAGATGCTTCAAATGCGTCGCATGTGTAAACAGAATAACCATGATCGTTTAATGTCAATGGTATTTGTTCAGCATCCCTCTAATCTCTTATGAGTACCAATGCCGACGGTATTACCTGTTTAGTCCTAATTATCATACAAGTGGTCAATGTGAACAAATAAAACCAACCATCTAAGATCATTAACAGTAAAGATATGATTGTCTAACAAGTTATCAATGTGAGCAAAATAAAACCCAGCATCTAAAATGATTAATAGCTGCTCCGTCATACGAAAACCGACCTTGCCAACGTGTATACTTATTGGTAGGTGTATTGGTTGTGACGTCCATGATGATTGGATTCTCCGCGTAAATTGTACTGCCACAGTCACATGACCGATCGATAGGTCGGTGAACACTTGATTTGTCTATGTAAGTTATATGGTTATGTATTCATCAGGTGACAATTTAATGTACACGGATAATATAACCACATGGCGAACAGAAAACAACCTGATCAGACTGGTTTAAACCTTCTTACCAGTTTACATAGAAAATAACCATTGATAAATGAGTAGCCAACCGTGTAGATCAAGATTAAACTCTACGAACATACAGGCTGATCTTGGTCTACAGTATTCGTAATTATATCTTAAAGTTGTACTACAGCAGACGACATTTGAAAACAATTGTAACAAAAGGAAAAAAATGCTCAATATGAGCATTTTCTCCTTTTGCCACAATGTTTTCAAGTGTATGCTACAATTATACCCTCACTCGTAGAATTGTTTCATATATTGCCTATATAATTTCAAAGGCATGGGAAAGGGTAAACCGTAATGTTGTTTGGCATGACGAGTTGAAATTGGATTACATTGTTAATCATGTTTAAACAATAGTCTTGTTTTGTGTGAATAATGTTTAACGCCGATTTCAACATTTCCCCCTATTTATATGAAGGTGTTTCCTGAGTCAGTTACCAGTTCTGCTGGTCAATTTATCCTTGCCCCAGCGAGTCAGTCGTAATGCAAGCCCTACAATTATGAGCGCCATGAAGGACAGGCATAACTACAATGTTTAAAGTCTAACATGTTGTGCAGATTTGGTGGAATCGTTAATCGATATAAATTCATCTAACACTAAACTATGTCAATATGTTTAGTGGAATCGCGATAGATCGAATTTATTATTTCACTAAAATAAAAATCATAAAAAGTTATGTTATTCGAGAACAGCGCATCGGCAATTATGCATTACTACTGCTGCGTGTTTTTTCCCATATGATTTATATATTTGGCTCGCCTTTCCTATTAAACGCTGTATTACTATTGAATTGCGAAGTTTACAAAACATTTATGAATCTAGAATAAACCAAGCACACATTCAACTTTATCGTATTTACTTTCTGAATCCGTTTCTAATTCCGAGACATTTCGAGACGACTGTTTTACACACCGGGATCGAACCTTGCTCTCACGCCCAATGTCCCTTTAGAGAGATACATCAGTTCTACACCACTGGGTTAATAAGCAATAGTAACGAAAAAATGGACATTTCGACCGAAAATAGGTCAATACGAGTTTAGATATATTGTTCTATTTATATGATGTTGTTATGTGAATAACGTGTTTTGGGTTAAACAGGTTTTAACGAGGCATAGCCGCTCGTAATCACGTGAGCCCGTCCGCAGGGAAAGGTACATATGGTCATTCCTGAACAGTTTATGTTCAGATCAGCCTATGCATATGCTACATCTTCTCAACATAAGTTAACAGAAGCTTCTAGCAAGCTAACGAACGTGATATTTGAACAGTGTAGATCTAGATGAACACTATTCACAAACGCAAACTTGTATATTTTCACATTTACTGGGTCATCATTTCCCCCTTAAATAAGAAACATACAAATCATACTCCGACCATAATTAGAGAATTTACATCCAGCACTGGCGTATCAAATAATCAGGACAATATATATATATACATGTATAGAACTTTACTAAATAAACAACCTACTAATATATCACTTCGCACAATAGAATAAATACATGTATGCCATTATTATGATCATTATGGAGTAGATAAATCGTCAAGTTTAAAATTGGCACGTACATAATGTTTTCCCGACCAATTGCACCACGACACACGGTAACGGACCCTCCTGTTTTACGACAAGCGGCGAACCTGGTCAGCCAGTGATTCCACGCCGTCTGATCAGGATCTTCTTTGTCTGTTCTCGGTGACTTAATGTAAAGGCGCACAATAAAGAGTAATGCGAGCATTTGCATCCAAACAGTCTCACCAGGGTCCGCATATATGTTATATATACATACATGTATATTTAGGCATAACACGGGGAGTGTAGCCACTCCCCCACTAATTGTATGTCAATGTGTAATAAACTGATTTCAAAGCTGAGTGTGATTAAGATTTGGCTAGACGAGGCCCATACCCTGACCAATTCACCATCAGTGGTGGTATTGAACAAATCCGTATACGTCGTGCACAAATGGCATAAAATGGACACGCCAAGAACTTTGGGGCTTTGAAACAGTCCTAAACGAGCCGACCTGACGAAAGTATTACATTGCATGTCGTACCCTATCCGTGTTGCAGTGATTAGAGTTTCCGCCTCGAGAGTGGGAGACCAGGCTTCCATTCCCGGTCGGGAACCACCAAACACTTCTATATGCCCCGGTCACACATTCCCGGTCGGGAACCACCAAACACTTCTATAACGGTAAAAGTAACTTTCCTTCTTGGCGTTAAGGTTTGCAGCGATACCATTACAAATGATGTCAGGATCAGATTACCAATAGTTTTATTAATTAAGCCAGGAAACGCCGGGAACGACAGAAATACTGTTGAAAGTGGTGTAAAACGCCTTACAAACAAAACAAACAAAACTAAGCAGTGGACCTCTACATTCGAAGGCGAAACATCATTTCGCTACATTAGCGTGAATGTAAAAAAGAGTTTGCTACGTAGTCAAATATTGGTAAAATCAGGGATATAGTGTCCCTGGTAAAATTTAACAGTCCTCTAAGATTCTAATCCTGAACCACTAGGTTCGAGTGAAAACACTCTACCATACCACTTTTCTTTTAAAAGCTAGCTCATACGCAAAAGATGATTAGTATTCCTCTATCTATCTCTCTCTATATATATAAAATGTTACACTAACGAGTTATATCAAAAATACAAAAATACAATTAATAATAGATAAACACATTTTAGCTGTAAATAACCGGGCTTTTTTCATTGAGCAATATCTGAATACTGGAACGAACGTGTGTGTTCTATCCTAAATACATTAGGGCCACGTCAGGCGACTTTGGGTCTCGTTACATTCACGTATAAGTCACTTCTAAGGTGAGTCTGTGCATACACATAGTATCGCCAGAGTATTCACTGTCTGCATATATTTTACGTGGACTTAAATGGATCTTCTGACAAGAAAACTGTAAGTGTAGTCCCGCTAGCTTTTTCCGTAAATGTAACGCGGATATGTAATAAGATCCCTAGTCGCCACACGAGACTCATTTCATTATAAAATATATAGGTTTCAACCTGCATTCTTTACATAACCGGAGCTCTAGATAATGGCGAAGTAAACTTTTATTTGTCCCTATAATATCTTTCTTATTATCGAACCAAACCCTATGAATGAATGAATGTATATTGTTTTATGGCGCATCGACAGCTAAGGTCATTTAGCGCGCAATTAAATTTAATTATTCATGTTCCCTGGGTAAACAAACCAGTACTAGGCTAGAAAATGTGCCTTGCCCAAGGGCACTCCACCATGACCGTAGTGCCGCGACTGGGGATCGAACCCGGGACACCCGCTTTCGAAATCCAAACCCTATGATGTGGGTACTCAAAAGAATCGTCTAAATGAGAAGATTCGTTTGAGTACCCACAACATAGGGTTTAATCGACAAATAAGGATTTTAACTCTTTCAGCGCCAAAGGCAATATTGAGCTTTTCGCAAACAATACAGATTCAGGTGAGTCAGCTCGTAACGAGCTGTCTCACCTGAAATCTGCATTGTTGGCAGTGAGTTATGAAAATATTCCAAAAATCCTATAACATGAAAATAGAGTCGTCCGAGTTTGAACATGGAATAGTCTACTTTAAACAATTCGGCGCTGAAAGGGTTAAAAAGCGCCTTATCTAGACCTCTGTGTAACTTCTTCAATTTACATAACTCGACGTATACAAATAAGTTAACAGATATTACAAAATATAAATTCATATACATGTATGTTTTAAATTGTTGTTCTCGTATTGCAATGAATGTAATAAATATGAGATAATTTCTTTGAGATGAGAAGCAAATGTCAATCTATAACCCTTTCTAGCATGGATGCTGTCTTAACCATCATCCTACTATACGGGACTTAAAACAACATAATCGCGACTTGAAACAACATAATTGTTTTAACCCTTTCCCACATATAGGCGCTTTCTGACACCTCTGCGGCAGACGACTTTTGAAAACATTGTTAATAAAAGAAGAAAATGCTTAAAAGGAAAAAGTGCTCATAATGAGGAATTTCTCCTTTTGCCAGAATGTTTTCAACCCAATTCAATAAATATACTTTCATATAAAGAGATTTTCCATTAATTTGCCTACAAGTGTTCAAAGTCGTCTGTCGTAGATTTGTTGTATATAGGAAAAGGATAATTTATTGTACACGAACGTATCAATAACAGCCAATTGCAAGTCTAATTCAGCAGGAGGCCTAACTACATTCTATAACAAGCTCTAGTTATGCCCGTTCTGGGAGTCGAATAAACACGGAAGAAACACGTGTTATAACAATGGAGACATCGCAACGAAAACCGACCGTCAGAGGTTTTGAAGTGAATATCCTATACGGTCAGATTGATTGATTGGGGTTTAATGCCGTTTTTAACAATTTATCAGTCATATCACGTCGGTCAGTTCACATACTCATGTGTTTCCTGGTTTTCTCAGACCAGTACTCCATACAACAATCTTCCCACACAACTGGCTGCTTTTGCACATAGACTGTTAGCCCATTGGTGGTAGAAGACGAATGACGCATGTCGCAATGACTTTTGTCAAACGTCCTATACGGTGAGAACACAGGGATTAACCACACATATAACTTAACATTACCCTTTAACACAGACACCAAACAGCAGACGAAGACATTTCGTAAAATAGATGAAAACATTCTATGAATGAAATAACCATAATTGAATAAAGTTGAAAACATACTGACAAAATGAGAACTTTTTCATTATGAGCAATTTCTCCTTTTGTCACAATGTTTTTAAAAGTAGACTGCTGCAGAGTCATCAGAAAGCGTCTGTATATGGTAAAGGGATAAGTATTATACAAAGCAATGTTTCTATGTAAATCTCTTTTATTCCGATAAACCCATTCTTTAGAACGTTAAGCTGTCTATAATGAATGTATGAATCGAACAGATGGCGAACAGGGACGAACCAGATCGGATTACGAGGAGTCGCAGGTTGATCTGGATCTGGATCTTAACTAGTTGGAAAGTTCTGAAGGATGATTTATGTGTGACGTGACCAATATACACAGGTAGTTATAAAAACACACTTAACATTTTCCCACATATAAGAAATTGCCAGCAGACGAGGGAACTATCTCTATACATCAAAGTACAATTATTGAATAGAGTTGAAAAAAAACACACTGTGGCAAAACAAGAAATTGATCATCAAAACCAATTTCTCTTCTTTTGTCACAATATTTGCAAATGGCGTTAGCTGCAGTTGCGTCAAATTGTGTCTGCAAGTTGGAAAGAATTAAATCCATACATGGTACTGTCACAATACTACCCTTTACAACATGTCTCACTTACAACATATCTGCAGCAGACGATGACAAAAGTATGGAAAAAATATCTGTATATGAATGTATCATTATTGAAAAGAGATGATAACATGTGTGACATAATGTGTTCAAAATTCATCTGCTGGACATACGTCAAATGCGTATGTAAGTGAAAAAAAGGGTTTTGATGGTGGTTATAGTAAGACAAATAATACTCCTAAACCTTCCTTTTAAGGCTTTAAACTGTTATCGACCTTTAAAGAGATTCTTACTATAGTTGAGATTCGTAGTACATGAGGCATATTCCTCCATAATAATATGAGCATTTTTTTCCTTTTCCACAATATTTTCAAAAGTTGTTTGCTGAAAAGGCATCAAATGTCATTGATATATTCACTGAATTTCCATCTGATTTCAATTTTAAGAAGGAGATAAATATGTTGATTGTAAAAAAATGATTCTCAATAAATAAGATGTTCATAACAGATAGGCCTATCTGTTAATATTAACAAGTGTTTAACATTTCACAGATGCAGACGCGTTTTGCAGAAACTAATATGGCAAGAGAACAATCGCTTATAATTACCCATTTCTCCTCTTGACATATTATTTTTCAACTGTATTTAAATAATTAAAGTTTAATTCATAGTAATGTTTATAATTCGTCTATATAAATTCAAAATGGCCTGTTGCATGTGGGAAAGGGTTAATTAGCTGCACAAGGTCGTCACTAGTATGCTACTGTTAAGCATCAATAATCTTTTTGAATCACATTGTTGAGGTGACTTTAACTCAAGCAATTAAATTTCTAGGCAGAAAGGAAGTCACAACAATGGTCATGTTCATTTTTGCTTACGAAACAATACTGTTTTTTGAGATGGTTTTTTTCAAATGAGCCGTTCCACGAGAAAACCAACAGTATGGACTCTGCGTAATGCATCGACTCAGATCAGCCTGCGCAGTCCGACACATTCAGTCTCAGGAGGATGGAGGTATAGAGTAATGAAATCCACAGGAGGAGAAAAATGTCTGTCCGGGTTAGCCGACAGCATAATGTTGGTTTTCTCGTCGAACGTCTCAAATATTTCCCTTGTACGGACGGCATTAAACATCTTTGCATGAAATTACATCTGAAATCAGTGTTACGGAATCAAGTTAAATTTCACCTTTTTCCTGTACTATTTTCAATGTTTTCCAAAGGAGTTAACTATCAGTTTTCCAAATATAATTGTTTTATATGTAAGCGGCGTCCTGAGAAAACCAACCATAAAGCAACCAGTAGATACCCAGATCATCCACGCAGTCTGTTGCACTGTTCGCAAATAAGTCCTAGCAGGTTTGAAGATCCTTATCATGGATGCGCAGGCAAATATTTTTCCACACGTGACATAATTACGTTAAGGTTGGTTTTCGCCTAACATCGTGTACATGGTTCTAAAGCAGAACTCGCAGAGCCTACAATAGCAAATACCGGGAGAAATGAACTTCCCTGGTTCGTCTGAAATCGACTGACAAACTTCTTGGTCATCGTTATTTATAATTAGTACCCTCGAGTGGAATGGGCTAACTTTACGATATAGTCCCAGACCCTGTCTCGTCATATTATATATATCACGGATGTTTCCACTACTTGTACACTTAATACAAATCGGTGCCACAATGAGTTTAATAGAACCTTGGTCACTTTGTTCCAGATTCAGATGTATTACTCCGGAATGGAAAACGAATAAGCCCTCTAAAGAATTTAAACAGGGGTACCTTGCTCCTTTTACGCGTCTTCTCGTCATTGGACTTTAATTTCTGTTCACCTTTGTCCATTCCATTTGTTGCACCATTTATACCGGCGATGTTATCATTAGGATCTTTTTCTATATTAATTTCACTTCCGTCAGTAGCATCGTCCATTTTGCTATATTGTTTTTGAGTAAAACTACTTATTCTTCGATGTACCTTTTTAAAAGCTGACGTTGAAGCATTTCTGATTATACCATTGGATGGCTTGCTTTCAGTCTCTAGAATTTGATCAGAATCCTTGTGAATATGACCTTCGTCATTGTCACTAGTGTGACTTTGACCACCATCTCCTTCGTCATCACCATCATCCTCATCGTCACTTGATTCATCTGAATGACTAGATCGTTCAACGGTTACCGTAATATCAGAACACGCTCCTGTAGCAGATCCATTAGCAGTCATTGTCTCTGGTGGTTTACAGTTAGTCATTAGTATTATATTAGCTTCCTCCACTTCGTCGTCCAGATCAAGGGGCTCCTCTCTGGCGTCACTAAATATCTCCTCCTCATCACTGTCTATCTCGTTGTAACTTTTAGATTTCGTTCCAAATAGATTTGTTATGAATTTCAAATTTAAATTCGATTTCACATTCGACCCCCATCTGCCTATGGCCTTAAACATCGTGAGTAAATGTTGACCTCGCGACACAATTTATCATCAATTATTATATACCATAATTGGTCAATTCATAAAATGTAGAAAAATAAAAAAAAGATATGTTTCATCACTTATACACAACTCGTTTCTGTGTTCCCCTAGCATATATTGAACTAAATAAACCACTTCGCCTTTTCAATATACATGTCGTACGTGTTGTAAATAAAGTATCGTCATGTGATAAAATATTTATTTCATTTGGAAACGATGTGTGAAAAACTATAATTGTTCCTTAATTAACCTGTGTTGTTATGTCTGTTTGTAATATCAATTCACACCATGTTTATTTATATCACAAATCCAAACATGTATATTTTATTACGCAACGTAGAACCGAGGTATAAACAATCACACAGTTTGACATTAAACTCCGAATGTCATGATTTTTGTAACGATTTCGGGTCACCAAAACAAACTGTCCGACACATTCTATATGGAACACAATACGCAGTACTATATTTTGAACTTTTTCTGTTTAATCATACGAATACACACTTTATACCTATCAATGTGTGTATGTTGAGTTACTACCTGTATGTTTACTCCGTTTATACGTCTATCTATATTCCTCATACAAGTCGCCCGATTAACCACACTCATCTAGAGATATAAATCGAAGAAAGTGAAACAGGTCACTTGAAAAGCGCAATCATTTTCTAACTAAATTATTTCTTGTCATGATCTGACAGGGTCAATTTTCGAAAAGACGACAACAAAAGCGAAGGTAATTGGTTTAAAGTATCTTTATTATAAAGGTAAATTAATTTAACAATAACAGTCGAGTACGTGTTAATATTAATATTATAGTTTAGTTGTATATTTAAAAATATTGCAAAAACGATGAACATATTCATATAATTAATAATTTAAATTAAGCCAAACATGATTTGTTTTGACTTAAGATTAATAGCTTCTGCCCCAGACATAAATAAATTAAACTTGCTTGTGACAAAGGAATCGGATAAAATAAAGACAAGGGTTGTAACATTACCTGCAATGTTTATATTGGATCAACCCGATTTGATTTCAAATAACAGCATAACTAAGATTGTCTATTCGTCCATTAAATCAAGAACATTGAATACCTGATTTTCATATAGTGTTAAAAACATTATGTAAAAAGGAGATTTTTATTTTTTATTTTAAGTAACGTGTATTTTACCGAAAATGTTTTAAAAGTCGTCTGCTGCAGAGGCGTCGGACGTGTCGGCTGTATGAGGCGAATGGGCTCACTGAAAGTAGTTTAAATGGAATTTCTACATGATATAAGAATGTTATCTTTTATAGGGTAAAAATCCGTTTCTCCTTTTCAATGTTTTTTTTTCATCTGCATTTAGGGCATCAAAGTCATCTGTTTCCCCTTTTCACTTGAAGACGCACCAGACGACATTGGAAAACGTTGTGGCAAAAGGATAAATTGTTCAGTATGTGCAATTTCTTCTTTAGCCACAATTAATCTGTTCAAACGTTATTCTTTAATTTACAAATTTGTTTCGATTTTTTGAAAGTCGTCTGCTGCATATTTGTTGTATTCGTTAAAAGGGTTCGAGTAAAGGGTAAAACGTGCCCGTTCAGGTCACGGTAGATAAGGTTTGAATACCCCGTAATATCATTTAACCCTTTCCCAGCTGCAGACGAATTTTGACGCAATAGCAGCAGACGTCTTTCGTGGATATTTTTCAGGTTTTTGTCACTATGTTTTCAAAGTCGTCTGCTGCAGATGTGTTGTATGTGGACAAGGGTTAACCCGTTACCGTATATGGTATTTTTAGGTCGTCAGATTTTAATTTACCCTTCCCACGTGCAGACCCATTTTCTACGTAACTGCAGCAGATGACTTTTCAACACATTGCAGCAAATTAAGACATTGTTCCTGATGCAGACCGATCATCGGTCTTACAGAGTGGTTCTTGATTGTGCCCTTCGAAAGGACATGCAGGAAACCCACTGTATTATCGATCTGGACAAGCTGACCTAAGCCTTTAACCCTTTTTCGCGTTCAACAAACGTCTGTGAAAACATATGGGAATACATATGGACATTCTCATTTAATGACAATATAATCGTTTCATAGATTTGAAAAAATTGTGACAAACCATGTAATTGCTCATCATGAGCAATATCTGCGCTTACAGTCATGTTTTCAAATGTCGTCTGCTGCAGATGTGGTAACATTTGTCGTTTTCCTGATACTAGGATATATTTAGTCGTCTTTGATTTGATATCTACAAATCTAAAAAAAAAACCTTTGCACAGAGTTGAAAACATTGTTAAACAAAGACAAATTGCCTCTACCATGTTTTCATTGTCGTCTTCTTCTGTCAAGGATGTCAGAAGTCGTCTTTATATGGAACATAAGTTAATTATTCGTCGTTCCTTTAATGTTTAAACAAGACTCTCGGTGTTTTCAAAGCTTCTAAACTGATTGATTCAATAGTCTTTAACACCGTTTTCAAGGAATGTTCAGTCATATCCCGGAGGCCATTTCACATATCATTGTGTTTCGTAGCTTTCTCACAGAGTGATACAAAATCACCACACATCCGGGAGAATATGGCAATTGTCCCTAAATGAAAGTACAATGCTAGAATATTTTTTCAAAAAGTAGTTTGCTGTAAATCTTTCGAAAGTCGTCTGAACGCGTGAAATGTTACCATGATACAGTTTTTGTAAAATGTAAAATAGCTCGTTTCACAGTGAGGTCAAAAGTCGTCAGATGGAATGACGTCAGCTATCGACGGTATCAGACTAAAATAAAGGATTAAATGTGTAATTTGTGGGGGCGTGGACTATTGAGATTTTAATCGGTTTATGAATTTGACTTTTTCGTTAGAGAATGTAATGATTCGGATTAAGGCTCCCCCAACATACTTCAGAGGAAACAATTTCTTCTTGTATGGTGTTTAACAGTTTAACACCGCTGTCAACAGTTGTATCCCCACACCAGCGAGTCAGTCGTAATTCTAACCACACAATCGTGAGCACCAAGGAGGGAAAGCCATTGCTATATTTTTTATCTGGTGTTTGGTATAACCCGGCAAGGGATCGAACCGGCGACCTCTTATACCATAGGCAGACGATCTATCACTGCACCGCCGAGGCGCTTCAACTTTTGTAAAGACCGTTTGCGAAAGCGATCTTTTTTGAAATGCTACAGTTTAAGTGTATTTGAAAAGATGCCCGTTCCAGTTTCAACGTTAAATTACCTCCAAGGGTTTTCAAAACTTGGGCTTTCAGCAGTGCCGTCTTGAAAAAGTGGAATCTATACGAAGCGCGATGCCATTGTGTTTACAATTGTCGTGAAAGGGAAAGACATTTGATCGCCGCAGGTCCGTATATTGGAGTATATAGTACAATGTTTATTTTACACTGGACTTGAACAATTTAACGAAATGTCAAAGGTAAAACAAGTAAAACCCGAATATTCTATAACTATTTCATGCGTGATCTGTACCAAAAACCCTGTCGTTTCGATACCAGCGTGACTGTTCGTTTAATCCTGTTAGGCTATGTATAACGAAGACGAAATAGGCAAACTAGTATTTATCAAAGCGCCGAAGGTACTGTAGTGGCGATCGTGTAGGAAATCCTTTAAAGTAACAAGCAGTATCTCGGTGTAGGCCTTGCGGCTTTCAATAAAAGTTCACTCTGGTGCGGGTAAATTTGAGTAAAGCTCCATCATTTGACAGAAGAATACTGTTAGTTTGCCAGAATGTTT
The DNA here is from genome assembly GCA_031761405.1 of Serripes groenlandicus. Classification (NCBI taxonomy): domain Eukaryota; kingdom Metazoa; phylum Mollusca; class Bivalvia; order Cardiida; family Cardiidae; genus Serripes; species Serripes groenlandicus. Next base: position 95,186,772 of record JASEVX010000001.1, on the reverse strand, counting down.
GTCTTGGTGATATTTAAGTTACGGTTTAAAATGGGTCCTGATGTGTTCAAAATAAGGCCATACCAAATTTAAGAAAAATTTAGTTGGAACTCGATATACCTACGTTTTAGCTCAAGAATGATGGAACTTTATTAGATTGTTTGTCTTGGTTTTATGTAAGCTATTGTTTTGGGGTTATCACATGTTCATCACCCAGGTCGCAAGGCTATATTAAAATAAAGTAATTCGTACACTTTAGAGACCACATTTTCGTGTTGAAACCCTGTGTCAGAATATTGTACGAATTGCACCACATGCCACCTCCTCATGGTGATCATGTGTGCCCAGTTAAAGGCCCGGTCACAACCCACCGTGCGTGTTTTTAGTCCGTACGTTTTTTGGGGAGGTCACGGCCGCCACGTTTTTCTGAAAACGTGGGGAGGGAGTGGCAAGAGCAGGGAGAGAGTACGTCAACGCACGTCACTCGCACGGTTGCGCAAGGTGTAAGTACGTGGCCCGCACGTTGCACACATGGTAAGTGAGTTGTACGTGCTTACAACTTGCTTACAACGTACGATCTCCGTGCGATTGCCACGTTATCGTACGGAGGCCGTACTTACACGTGCTGCTCACGTACGGTGTCCTTACTCACTCGCAGGTTGTAAGTGCGTGGAAGTGCGACGAACGTGAGTTTTTCCGCCCAATGTCGGGGGGGGGGGGGGGGGGGAATATATAGAACGACATTCCGAGGTTCTCCAGAAGTCCCAGCTGCTGCTGCCTCAAGATTCTGCCCATTCCACCGCAGAGACTCCGGGTTCTGATGCTGCAAGAGCAGCTTCAAGTGGCAGCGCACGAGCACGACGTGGTATTACTTGCCTTGATACGGGAGAGGGAGAGGCAACAGGGACGCCGACGCAGGAGATGGTGGGTTCGTCCATGGATCGAGAGGAGGAGGCTTTTCGGGCAGTACGAAACGTTGTTCCAAGAGCTAGAGCGTGAATCGAGGGGGGACTATGTCGGATACATCCGAATGGACCCCAAGCTCTTCGCCGAGCTCCTGCTCCGAGTGACCCCTCGAATCACCAAGGGCCCAAGGTATGTGTCTTCATTTCTGCCATAACAAATGCTTGGTTTTGCTTTTTGTATTTGCTTAAAAATGTTGTCTTATCATTTCACGAATACATTCTATTAATCCATTAATATTAATGTCTCTATCTTGGTATTTCTGAGATATGGCACATTATTGCATTGGACGTCAATAGTAGTATACCGTGCCAATTTGAGCCCCCTTAAGAAAAATGAATGGTTAAGGTATTGGTTATGGTAAAATCATAACAACAGCCATGACCTTGCTATATATTAATGCTATACATTTTATGTTTCAGGAGTCGCCGCCCTCTGGAGCCTGGCCTGAAGCTGGCCATCACCCTTCGCTTCTTGGCGACGGGGAACAGCTACAAGTCCCTTGCCTACGACTTCCGGGTGGCACACAACAGCATATCCAAGTTCGTGCCGGAGGTCTGCACCGCCATCTACGAGTAATATAAGGAGGAGATGTTCACCATGCCCTCCACACAGGACGAGTGGAAAGCCGTCGCCCGCCAGTTTGGAACGCGATGGAACTTTCACCGCTGTTGTGGGGCGATCGACGGGAAACACATCGCCATCAAGAAGCCCAACAAAAGTGGATCGTTCTATTACAATTATAAGGGCTTCTTTTCTGTGGTGCTCCTGGCCATCGTGGATGCTAACTATTCCTTCTTGTGGTACAAGGTGGGGTCCAACGGCTCCTCCTCAGACGCAGGCGTGTTCAACCAGTCTACCCTCCGGGGGGCACTGGAGGACAACACCATTGGATTCCCAGCACCGGATCCACTTCCAGGCGACGACCGGGACTTTCCCTTCTTCATCGTGGGCGACGATGCCTTTCCCCTGCGAAAGTGGCTCATGAAGCCATACAGTCGCCGTGCCATGACCCGCAAAGAGAGGGTGATGAACTATCGGACCTCTCGGGCCCGTCGTGTTGTGGAGAACGGTTTTGGGATATTGGCTCACCGGTGGCGGTGCCTACTCACCACCCTGCAGTTGGAGCCTGGCAATGTGATTCGCGTTGTGTTGGGCTGCCTCACCCTTCACAATTGGCTGCGAAAGCGCCGGCCCGGACTACAGGACCCTAATGTGGACCGTGAGGATGAGGATGGGAACGTGGTCCCTGGGGCCTGGAGGGAGGATGTGCAGATGACCGAACCCAACCAGATGGTCGGCCAACGGGACTCAAGGGAAGGGAAAACCCTGAGAAACTATTTGGCGGACTATTACAGTTCCCCACTTGGCCGCCTACCATGGCAAGATCGGGTTGTTTGAACACATGAACTCATGATACTCATGATTTAATTTTATGAACTCTGCAGACATTCTATGAACTCTACAGACACTCATGATTTTAATGAACTCTGGCGACATTTCATGAACTCATGATTTAATTTTATGTATTCATGTGTGAATAAACATGTAGAAGTTTATTGTGTCAAACATATAATAAAATGTTTTTTTTGTTCTTATTTAAAATCAACCTTAACTTTAATATTATATACCAGAATGGTTCCGGTCTCACTTCTTACTTTCAAAGCCCCCCCCCCCCCCCCCCCCCCCAAAAAAAAAGTCATTTTTAACAAATGGTTATAATAAATTTACCGTTTTCAAAAATTACGGATTTGTTTTTTGGGGCTGGTTGGGGGGAGGTTTTTGTTATCATTTTGCCCCATGCACCATATAATCTTGAGCTTTGACATTTGTTCAAAGTACAAATCAAGGAAGACAAGCACTTTTAAGGCAAACCAGTTCTTTATTATACTCAATAATACAACTAATAAGTAATAATAGCATAAGAACAAAAACATTCCAACATGAGCAACGAAAAAAAGTTGACACTGTAGTCCACAAAACCCCTAGTCCCCTAGTCCACCCTGGATAGTAGTCCAAAGAAAATCCCTAGTCCACACTAGCAGGAGTCAGTTTAAGTCCACAAAACACACTAGTTGGTGGGGGAGCTGTCTCAGTTGTCCCCTGAGTCCTCCTGTGTACCCGAAGGACTGGCTGCCTGCGATGCTGCTACTTGGCTGGTGTTACCAGAGGGGATACATTGGGTCAACTGGTTCATAAACAAATCTGTAAGACCACTGCTGGGCTGCTGCAACACCTGTTGCGACGGCTGCTGTGGACACTGTTGCTGCCATGTCTGCATCTGACCCCACTGCTGTTGCTGCTGCGGGAAGTGCGGCCAATGCTGCTGGACTGGTGGCATTGGCCTGGGCTGTGCAGTTGGAGATGGAGATGTGTCAGGGTTAGGTCGGGGACTGCTGTAGTCCTGCATCAGGCGCATATCAGCCAACTGGAAGTCGTCCCACTTATCGTGGGGGGATCCCTGACATCCTGGCCGCGATCCACTGGCTAAATGCTGTGCGTTCGTCTGGTTGTGGCGGTGCAGGGGCAGCAACAATTGTCTCCAACTGCAAACACACAGGTACGTAAAGGTAAGTATATAATATAAACACCAATGTGTTACTTCTGTTAAAAACATTATACACATCAAATCTATAAACAGTACATGTCATTTACTGTGAAGTAAAGTAGAACACTGTGCAATATAAATATAGCAAAGTACAATTGCAAACATACAATATGCAATGTGCATTTCATACCAATAGTATTAACATTAAATACCTGTTTACTCAGGACCTCCTCGGGCCTGGGCCTGTCCAAAAACTTCATAAAAAGGTCGTCGATCTTCGACTTCTTGCTGGCCGGAGGCTTGGTATTGCGGGTGGCCGCGGAGGTGGAGGGAGATGGAGATGCTGGCCTGGTTGGGATCGAGTGTAGTGACTCCTCATCCTCGCTTTGCTCTCCCGTCTCCTCCAGCTGAAAGTGAAAATAAGTTTTACACATTAATGAGTTTCCTTTCTTCAATTTACATGTTCTGAAATTTAAAAATTAATGATTACATGTTTGTACTATAATATATTACATGTAAAATGTACAATTGTGTATTGTAATGTTGTCATGTTTAAAAACTAGAAATGTCTATCCATGTAATAACTGTGTAGACAAACTTTACCGGTGTGGTCTCTACAGTATAGGTGCGTGGGACAATGTCGGCCTTCAGGAAGGCGAAATTCTGGAGTTGCCATTTCTTCCTTGCTGTGACAGGTTGGATGGCCTGGCCTGACTTGGTCTTGTAGAGTTTTCCCACTGAAGTCCGCATGTTTTTGAACAAGCCCTGGATCTGTTTTCCTGTGGAACAGAAAAAGAAAGAACCAAATTATTGACAATACCAATAGCGCAAATAATTCATGGGTCATTATATGGTACAATCCTACTTCGACAACTGTGCTTATGAAAGAGCTTATACATGAAAGCACGCATGTTTCTCCTGAAATAAAATGTACACAGCAACACGTGGAAATGAGGGTACTTACTGGTTGTGTTGAGTTCCTTGGCCAGCTGGTCCAGGAGTTTATCCTTATGTTGCTTGTTCTGGTAGTTTGGGTGCGACTTATCGTAGAAGGCCTGGTTCACCGAGAAGAACTCAACCAGGCGCTCCTCCTTTTTCGCCGAGAACGAGCAGTTGGCCTTCTCCGATCCGCCAGCAGCACCCTCCTCATGATCAGACTCTCTGCCGTCACCATCTGACACTTCTTCGTTCCTCCTCGCCTCTTCCCCTTCCTCTCTGGCCATCTCATCTTCCGCGGCCCGTTTCTGTTGGGCCTCTCTGGCCGTATCCGCTGCCTTTTGAGCTGCAGATGCAGCTGACCCCTTCTTCTGTGTCCTCTTATTAGTCATCTTGGAGACGAAATGTCGGATCGGCTTTTATATATACTGCAGAAATCAGTGCGCACAACGTGCGTTGTAAGTGCGGAGCACGTGCTTACTCGGTACGGTCCACGTCAGTTCTGCGTGCTCATTGGACAGTAGAACTGGGGAAGTGCCGGGTAAGCACAGACCACGCACTTATCACGTGCGCAGCACGCACGTGCTAAGTGCGCCGTCCGTAGAGCAAGTGACCGTGGACAAAATTTAAAAGACTCACGGAGTCAGTGCGTTGTGCGCTCATTGGCTGTAGAAGACACGCGCGTCACCCGTACTGGGGTGAATCCGTAGCCCGACCGCATCCCGAACGCAGCGAAAGTTCATCATGCACTAAAAGTGCTACGGCGTGTCTGCGTGCTCCCAAATCCGTACCGAGGCGGTACTCACCACGTACGGATCCCCAAATTTTGACCACGTTTTTGCAAGTAGACAGCACGCACTTGCAAGTACGGCGGGTTGGGAACTTGGAAATTCTATGATGCATGGTTAAGATGCGGGCCGGAGAAGTCAGTCCTATCAATCTACTCATTTTGACCTTTGACCTCTACGAGTGACCTTAACATTTGAGGTACAGGCCTGAATTTTGTGCATGACACACCACCTCATCATGGTGCACATTTGTGCAAAAAATCTTAGAAATCCTATTATGCATGGTTAAGATGCGGGTCGGACAGACCGACTTATGGACGCGCGGACACACTCACCGTACCGCCATTGTGACAGCTATATGTCGAGCTCACATAATGCAGACTCGACAACATTTCAGACAGTAAAATGATTATCAACATTCAATAAACAACAGGCTACTGAACAATCTTTTCAAACATGCAACACATTTGCAAAGGAAGAGCTGCTTCTATTAATACATTTATTGTAGCATTATATTCTATAATGTGTTTCCTGGCCTTTTCACACCAGTACTGACTACTACACAAACCATTCTTTCCAAGCAACTGGCTGCTTTACAACAAAGACTGTTAGCCCATTGTGGAAGACGAATGCCGCTTGTCACAGTGACCTTTGTCAAACGTCGGAAATAATGTTGGCCGTGCTAGGGTTCGAAGTTACAACCACTGGATTGGGTTAGGAGTGCTCCAGTTAGAGATAAGACAAATCATATCAAACTAAATTTCACTAATTAAGCGGATATAGCTCTGGCATAACTGGAGAAAGTTTACTTGAAAGTGAGTCTGTCCCCGAGATTATTTTCATATAGAGTCACACCTGTGCTAAAGTCAACCTTTGTTTAGCAATACCCTGTCTATAGCAACCAACTTTTTATTTCCCAATTACTCATTTTCTGCACAAATGACCCTATTATTAATCCTTTCCCAAATACAGACGCTTTCTTACGCCTCTGCAGCAAACAACTTTTGAAAACGAGCAATTTCTTCTTTTGCCACAATGTTTTCAATTCTTTTTAGTAATTACCTACATTTTAAGAGCTTTTCCGTGTTTTTGCCTGGAAATTCCCAAAAGCATCTGCTGCAGATGTGTTGTATGTGGGAAAGGGTTAAAGACCACCTGATTGTTCTCTGCCCATGGTCTTTAAAAACAGGTCTGCTCAAGTAAGAAAGGAATATGTTAAGTGGAACTTCTCATTCTTAAACCTTCCACGTACAGACGCTTTCTGACGAGAAGCCTGTTTATTACTTTTGTTAGAAGGTCTAAATGTATGAGAATTTCGGGACAACCTTGCACAAGCAGGTGATGCTTGCTTCTTCTTCTCAAATGTATGTACCGAGCATCTATTGTCATGATCTTACAAGCAGCAAGATCTAGTGAAAAGCTGTTTTTTTTGTCTCGTAGTATTAATTTTCTTCTTCATTATTGACATTGTTTACCCTCGCGCTTGGCATTAATGCCATTTGGCAAGCAAAGAAGTATTTCTGACGTACTGCCGAAATCTCCCTATATATTGTTCTTCTTGTGTTATAGTATAGTGGTTATTGTTACCACAATCGCCACAATAATGTTTTAGTAGCACACGGTTAATTAATTAGCACAAAGCTATACTTTAAAAGTACTAAACATGACAGTGTCCATGCAAATTTGAGTTTGTCTCAAAGGTAGGCACTATGTAGCTATGACCGCATTCAACTCATCCAAAAACGTATTCGCTTCAGGTCATTTTACGCAAAATACAACTGCGGCTTTGCTGTTATTTATATGACCCAATGTAAAAATAAAGCCAAATACGCGAAAATAAAATGTTTAATAACACTTCAGAGATATCACCAATCAATTTCGATCAGTTCGAGAAGGAACTAATAAGCAACGGATTATTGTTATGGTCTTAAAACAGTGTACACAATGCAATCAAGGAGGACGTACAGTTCATCTTCAAGAAGATAACAAAAGGAACACGTACGATCCTCTAACTTAAGCTGTCTTTAACCGCCTTCCCCAATATGTGGCGGGGCTACTTCACACCTACATTTACACAAGATGCATACACAGGCATACGCGCGCACGCCAGTACGTACGATTCATCAGGAAAGGTAAAAACATGCATTCAAAATGAAAGCTGAGGTTGGTTAGGGTTAAATCGCAATAAATATGCACGTTGATATTTCTAATTCGTGTTTTCATTGTGATCAAAACGACAACTTCAGGTAACCATATGCAATGTAGGATTTCAAAAGTTTCCCTACGGAGTATGTACCCCCTACATTGCCTCTGTGTATACTGGATTTCTACCCAGTTACGCCCCTGTACACAGTGTAGATTCATATCAACTTGTCCATCTACTCAGTCTGATCAGAACCTAGACAAGTTGACAGAATATTCCAACTGGCTTGTGTAAGTAATATGTGAACAATGTAGATCTTGTATCATACTGTGACCGAATTTACAGGCTGTTATGGATATACACTATGTTCACAATGGCCAACTTGTTTCTTTTCCCATGGGCGGACTCAAATAAGAATGATAAAACAAGTGACACACACCTTATCTGGAGTTCTGTACTATGTTATAGATTTGGCCTTTTTTTAATTCACACATTAGAATATATACTGGAGAAATACCTTATACAGTGATAATTTGTGAACTTACATGTACTCAGAAACGCCATGTAATCACTCACATTATAATACATACTGGAGAAAAGACTTATAAATACGACATTTGGAAATATGCCTGAATCAGAAATGCCATTTAATCATACACATGAGAAAACATACTGGAGAGACACTTTATAAATACAGTATTTGTGAATATGCATGTTATCAGCCAGGCATTTTGGTGGTCACTAATAAGGGATTTGTACTAGACTACATAACAATTAGGATTTAACAACAATTTCTCAATTTTAATATTTCTACACAGAAGCAAATGACTTCGTTTGAAGATCTACTAACTCAAGAGAGCGAAATAGGAGATAAATGGTTCGGTTTATGGCTTTAATATCAGTAACTCACTAAATAAAAACTAAGTTTGTGTTAGACCTTCCTTCATACAGACACATTTTGACGCCTCTGCATCAGACGGATTTTGAAAATATTGTGACAAAAGTACTTGTTCATGATAAAAAAAAATGGTTCATGGGGATATTCAGCCATGAGGTAATAGTCAGCTTCTTTTGCAACAATGTTTGAACAGAGAATTTAAAAAAAAATGCCAAAATGTTTTCAAAGTCGTCTGCTGCCGATTTGTTGTTCGTGGTTAAATCAAGTCTACAATTTACTTTCAATGGCAGATACATATGCACGTAAATCATAGTGTGTGCTCATATAACAAATCAAAGTGTTGAGAGAAATCTATTTAAACATACATAATACGTTATTGCATCTGTAAGGAAATATTGTGTTGGACGAGTTCCTTGGGCTGATTTGACCGAGTTTGCGAGGGCAGAACTCCGCCAAAAGAACGATTCCCAACACTACAACACAATAGTTTTCCATATTCATGCAATAACCTTTTTATTGTTCAATGTATATATATATGTTTATTGTCTATTTAAATGTGTCTTATTTTATGTATATTAAGTATTTTGAGCATTTAGATAATTTACAGACTGTTAAAATCATATTTACGATTTTTCGCGCAATATTTGTTCCTTCCGATGGTTACTAGGGTCGTGGAAATATAAATATATGGCGACGCCATTTTCGAATCGTCGACAAAATGATACCAGAAGTTGTGTAACGAGTTTTCTAATGATGGATTACATTCAGAAAATTGTGTAACATACAGTTCGTGTTTCAGCAAATTTTTCAACTAAACAGCGTTTTGCATTAGTAATGTTTTCAAATATCTATAATTCAAGGATATTACAACCCGAAAAACACATCAGCGGTGCCTCGGGAAAACCAACATTGGCGTATTTAATACACGTGTTGAAAAAGACCTGCGTGCGCATCCATCTTTAATTGTCCAAATGGATACTGTTTGAAAGAAGATTCTTGAAACCTTCTATGACTAAGTGGCGAACAATTCTGGGCCAGATCAGACTGCACAGATGCACTGGTTGATATACACTGGTCGCAATGCCGAACTGTTGGTTTTCGCAGAACGCCGCAAAACTTACTTGTGGCGTCTTACAATTTTATGCGTTAGAGTAAAAACTATAGACCCAATTATTAAAGCGACTGAACTCCAGATACCCAACTGTCGAAAAAAAATAAAATTTCCAATTTTAAGAAAATAAGTGTTATTTTTGTATTTGGGGCATTAAAATATGATAACTGACATATTACATACCCCTATAATCGGTGAGATTTTCTCTTTTTCGATACTTTTTCCATCGCAAATTCTACCCTGTCAGTAACGGGGTAAGTATTTTTAAATAGGAAACCCCTTCATCGGGACAATTGAAAACGACTCAAGTTCACTTTCATGATAAAAAACGATACATTTTCTACCCTGGTTTTACTTGGATAACATAAAGAATAACATTTAGGGCGAATTCGAGTTTTTTTTTGTTTTTTGTTTTTTTTCGTGCCATCTGGATTTCAGTCGCTTTAACTGTGGTAACTCACATAAGGTAAGCACTGATGCACCAAGATACAAACCGACCGTGCCGCCCAGATCGGACAAGAATCGAGACAAAGGATAACTCGGTACTTGTTTGAATTATTTATGATGCAAATCGGAAAATTGTAACCGGAGTATAGCGGTGTTTAACTGCACCCACTGTTTAGTCCTGTTAAAATGTCTCCTGTCAAACTTGCATTTAGGGCGCCATTTACTGCATAACTTACGAGCGTGTGAATTTGAAAATTCAGACGTCTTTAAAGAGGTGATATAACGCTTTGTGTGACAGCGTGGTTTACACGCACATTCGTCATAGCTTTCTTTATCTCTGAACTTAAGATAACATTTAGATAAATCATTGCTCCAACAATCTGTTATTATGAAATATTTTAGCAATGTTATACTTATCAGGCAAAAGTGTCCCTTTGTCTGCACATCCACAATTGTCCTTAACTCGTTTTCTGATGCAGATCTCTTTGCACTCGTCTTGAGAATAAACAAGACCTGTTTCTTGGAAGAACCTTTGTTCGTCGTCTTGGCAATAACCATATTTACCATTAAGCCGCTCGATAACTTCCATGGTCATGTCAACTTCGACGTACTGGCCGGCTCTTATCCTGAACGACGAAACTGAAGCTGCTAACGGATAGAGACCTGGTTCCCAAATGTAGACTGCGCTCTCTGTTTCAGAGTTTGGAACCAATTTTTCGTCTGGATTCATGTTAATATATATGTCTATTCCGTCCTCGTTTCCTTGACCTGGTTCGGGAACCAGTGAATAACAGTTGCCATTGTACGGGTCTGGTAATAAATTCCATTCTGGCAATTCGGCTGAAAAGGAAACGCTTGCAACATAAGTGGTAAGTTATTGACAAATTAAGCGAAATAAATAAGATCGCTAATATTTTAGCTCGTGTAATTTCGCGGGAAAAAAACGACTTGAATAAATATATAATATAGAAAGAAATATTTGATGAAGAAATAACCACAAAACGTTTTCCCATGATCATTAATTCAGCAAAAGAAACTCTTTTATGATGGAAATATTTAAAATTAATCTTATAGTTTAACAAGTTGAGACTTATTTCATTGTTTATTCTATTTTCTACCCCTTTTCTGATGCATCCACAAAAAGAGGTTTTGCTGATTTTAATATTGAATACAACTAGGTAACCATTTTCACAGGACGATGCATTGTGCTCAACTACAGCAGTCATCACAGTTTTGAAGATTTGTTGTAAATGGGAAAGGGTTACACATAACTTACCATTTCCATTTTTAAGGAAATTGTTGATATTATGACTCAATGCGATCCGTTCCTTTTCCGGGAGGACATACAAACTATTCCAAAGATTGAGTTGGTGATACATATTTGTGGTGCTCGAATTGAAGTACGGATGATCTTTAAATTGTGGGCGTGTCTGGACTTTAGTCTTCCAGTAGGCGTTCTTATTACACAGGGTGATCTGTGGATAAGTCAGTTTGTCGTGATGCATTTCAACCACTGTTAACACAGGGTAACTGAAGTATTCTGTAAATATTCCAATGGACTGCCATATCGCCACACCTAATGCAGCTGCAAGAAAATCACAATAACATGTTATATGAGTCCGTATAAGGGAAGATGTTCTAATTTGCTTTTGCGAACAGTGTAGATCCAGGTCAGCCTGTTCATGTGTACAATCAGATCAGGATCTACCATGTTGAAATATTACTTTTAGAATCTTGTTCGAGGCTTAGAACTTTCAACTTGTGTAAATTATGATAAAACGGAGCAGATGAACATGATGATCGGAACCTACACTGTACAGAAACGCTAACGTACATGGACGGCTTATGATAAACCAGATCCGACGCCGGGGTTTAGTGTTTAATCATTCGCCCCGAGAACGGGAGGCGAGGATTCGATCCGCGGTTTGGTCGTAACAGAGTAATGAATTCAGGAGAACCATGATGTAACTTAACTATTATCAACCCTTTGCCAAACGCATGTGTATTTTGACGCATCTATTGCGGACGACTTATGAAAACATTGTAAATGGAGGAGAAATTGCTCATAATGAGCATTTTATTTCCTTGTGTAAGAATGCTTTAAACTCATTTGCGAGAACTATTTTTTCATTTATCAAGATTGTCCATAGTCAAACTCGTCTGCTGCATATTGGCTGTATGTAGGAAAAGGATGAAATCGGTAATGTACTTGTACGACACCTTACTATTGCTAAATCACGATTAATTATCAACAACTTCCCGCATGCTGATGTCTTTGGATGCATCTGCGACTTCTGAAAAAATATGAGCCGTCGCGCGATAAAACCAACATTGTGGACTCTGCGTAAAGTATCGTCCCGGATCAGCCTAACCATGCCGCGCAGGTAACCCAGACAGACACTTTTCGCCTCCTGTGGATTTTCTATTTCAGGAATCATTACTCTATACCTCTATCCCCCCTGAGACGGAATGTGTCAGCCCGGATCAGTCTGCGCGGACTGCGTTTGCTGATCTGGATCGATACATTACGCAGAGGCAATACTGTTGGTTTTCTCGCGGGACGGCTCAATTATCGAGCCAATAATAGGATATATTGTTCATGGTGAGCAATTTCTCATTTGTCAAAAGTTTTGAACACATTCAATAACTATAATTTAATTTATAGAGATTTACAAATTTTAACCGAAATGATTTCAAGGTCGTCTGTGTAGCTCACTTAGTGGCGACGAGGACTATCAACCCAGACGTCATAAGTTCGAACTCCGGCGGATGACAACAGTTTGTGTGACTTGGCTAGAATAGTTTATGTTGGACGGTAGGTTCTCATCCGGGACGAGTAATGCTGTGTCTAGTACTAGTCTGAGAAAGCCAGAAACACGTGGTTAGGTGATTTGACTGCCATACTAAACTTTAAAAACTGTTGACAATGCCGTTCAGCTCAATTCAACAATTATTCAACATTGTCTGGTGCATAATTGGTTTATGTCGAAACGGGTTGCAATGTTCTTGGTTGACGTCATATGTTAAAACTACATTACTATTTACAATTTAGCACATGCTGTTGCATTTTGGTGACACTTCTTCAAAGCATTTTGACAAAAGGAAAAATTGCTCTTGATGAGCAATGTATCCCACAATATCTTACCAATAAATAAATTAAATATACTTTCATCTTAAGATATTTCCAAAGGATTTAACGCGATGTAAAACACAACTCCCAACAAAAAGCTGAATTCCCCTTCCGGACTCTTCTGCGGACGAGGAAAAAAAACCTCATGTTTAGGAACGTAGATACAAAATATCTTAAAACTCTTATATACGATCCTGACATCTAAAAAAAAAGAATAATTAATGAATGACATTTCATGATACCTGTCATTAGCAGAGCCCATACCATTTTGATCCACGCGCGTGTTGCAGTTGTTATGTATGGTATTCCATGCAAAGTGCTCAACGCTGTGAATCCTTTCAAATAATCCCAAAATCCCTCACTGTTGCGTGAAGCTGAGCTGCACTCTGACTGCATTTCATTAAGTCCATAGTTCGAAGCGAAATAATGCGGTTCTTTATGTTGTCCTTGGGTCAGTAAACGACTTTCTAAACGTTCAAGTCGTTTTAGCACATTTTTATTGTTTTCTAGAATTACTTCAGGTTCTTCTGCCATTGTAAGCTGTTTAAAGTAAACACGGATCAGAATTCTAGATAAGGGGCGTTTTGCATGTTCTAAAATAATTATGTAACCATTTAACCCTATGTTGTGGGTACAAACGAATAGTCTCAATGCGTGTACACACAGCATAGGGTTTCGTTGGATAATAAGAGATGTTGTGGAAACAATGGGCTGTATACCCCTCCTTATCTGGACCTCTGAATAATAGTAATAATGAGAAATCCACCACCACCACAAACAAACTGTCCCGATGGTATAATACTACTGTCACAGAATAAAAAGTGTTGTTACCACGTTCAACGAGGTATCTACTGGCCATATAATTGGATTACTAGTACGTGCTCCATTGGATAATTGCTTTTATTAATTCCTTTCAAACATACAACACATTTAGAGCAGACGAACATCCAGATTTGCTATAAATGCAAGCAAAATGATAGAATTAAGTTGCAAAGAATGAAGAAAAAGTAGTAATGACAGATTATTAACCATTGCTCCTTTTTCTCATTATGAGCATGTTTTCCTTTTGTCACAATTCTTCAATTGTTATCTGCTTTAACAAAGGTAGAAATACATCTGCAAGTGGGAAAGGATTAATTAATGAGCAGCGTCAGTCGATTTGGTGTCTTAACCCTTTCCCTCATAAGACAATTCTGCAGCAGACGACTTTGAACATATTTTGTCAAATAATGGAAAATCTCTATAATTGAATGGATAACCTATGACTAAAAGTGGAAAACATTGTGACAAATTGCACATTTTGTGCAATTTCTTCTTTTGTTACTATGTTTTCAAAAAGCCGTCTGCTGCAGAGACGTCAGAAAGCGTCTATATGAGGAAAAGGGTTGAACTTATGCAAATAATGACTTCCCCTCCTTGGCGCTCAGGATTAGTCAGGTAGCATTGTGACTGACTAGCTGATGTCAGGAGAAACGGACTGGTACTACTTGTACCAAGGGAAAGATGTGATATAACTGTACAATTGTTGAAAACATGCTTAAAACATCGCAGCTTCATACTTATATATACAAGGGGTACGAGAGTAGTACCAGAAGGACTACAGTTCTAGCCAGTCGTCAGCAGTTCGCTTCTAAATATATCTTAACAGTGACGACGCTGCTGAGTCGATGCTTCGGCACAGGTCGATCCAGGTCTGCACTGTTCACATCTACAATTAGACCCCACAATCGACTCATTTACATTAGAAGCTTGTTTCACTTCGTATGTTACATTTCGTCTAAATACCAAACTCTGATCTAAATGTTATCACTAATTAGATATTTGACAAACTGATACGAATCATCGTTTTCCCTTGTGACCGTTCAACCAAAGTACAGTTCTCTCGGATTTAGATAAACATTTGATAATGTCAACAGGAATTTGAACTACAAACACAAACATTTGATAATGTCAACAGGAATTTGAACTACAAACACAAACATTTGATAATGTCAACAGGAATTTGAACTACAAACACACACCAATATTTTGATACGCTAAATTCGTCGATCGAACAAAGATCAGCTGCAAACCATCAGAAATAAATAATTCGTTTTAAGGAGCATCTGTCTCCAGGACTGCCAACAACCGTGTGGTTTTCTAGAGTCGGTAAATGTCCATTTTTGTGACGGCATTCCAAGCCTTGAACCATTCATTATTGTAAGGAAACACATTTATTTTGAGGATGCATGTTTTCCCCCCATTATATAATGGCAGAAAGCTCTGCAACTACTATAGTTTTTAACAATTTCCCTCTTGCATGCGCAATTTGACACATCTGTAGCAGACTTGTTATACACACATTGGGTAAAAGAACCGCCAACAACTGCACATAATTTACAATAATAATGTTTACAACTCTGTTCAACAGTAATATCTTCTTCTAAAGAGAATTTGTTTGAATATATATTATGCCAGAGTACATGTATATTTAAAGTCATCTGCTTCAGATTTGTTTTATGTCAGAAGGGGTTAAATTTATTTCCTTTGGTAGGTTGCCAACAACGATCTTATATGCATTTACTTTTCATTACATGATTTATATAATCTCGTTTACAACGTGGGAATTATTTTCTCCAAGTCAGATATGATTTTAGCATAACTGAAAAACAAACGGGGGTGATCGAGGGACTGAAATGCATTACGCTAGGTTATATTTCAAAACAAACAATTACAAGACGAATTTTGATGCAGAGCATCAAAGGACGCCGCGCATGATTTTGAATCATGACTTAAAGGAAGCAGATGTAGTTCAGTACATTTAAATAACGTGTTAAAAACAGACAGGATGTAAATATTTCGAACAAGAAGGCCAAATGTCCCTTTATCATAACCAAAAAGGCCAAGATGTGCCTATATTGCTCACCTGGCTACCATAGCCTATAATAAAAGGTTACCATACAACATGAAGTTTCTTAATTTTTTACCAATACACGGTTTCAAATCGATATCTCAAAATGTTCGAGAAAAAAAAAAAAAAAAAAAAAAAAAAAAAAAAAATCAAGATATCGCAAATTTCTGAGATAACGAGAAAAAAAATATAAAAAAAAATAATCGAGAAATCGAAATGTTCGAACATATTGATATCTTTTTTTTTTCCCCCGATATCTCGAACTTTTCGAAAAAGAATTTTTTTTTTCCGATATCTCGAACTTACCATATTTTTTTCGATATCTCGAACTTTCCGATATCTCGAAAATTTTCGGTATCTCGAACTTGTCGATATCTCGTACGTATTTTTTTTTTAAAGATTTCAAAAAGTTATTGGAAAGTTCGAGATATCGAGAAGAGAAAAAAAAAATTTTTTTTTTTCCGAGATATCGGAAAGTTCGAGATATCGAAAGTTCGAGATATTGGAAAGTTCGAGATATCAAAAGTTTCGAGATATCGATATGTTCGATTTGTCAATAAATGTTCAAGTTAAAAACATTCGTTTTATCAATGTATTCGAGATATCGATGTGTTCGAGTCATCGGTATGTTCGAGATATCGATATGTTCGAGTTATCAATATGTTCAAGTTATTTGACCAATAAGACATTCGTTTTTTGCGTGTACAATGACCTCAGACAAATTTCGTACCTAAACCTCTTAATTTGCGAATGTCTAATCGAATGTCTAATGTCTAACTGATCAATTAGACATTCGTTTTTTTAATGTACATTGATCTCTGATGAATTTGGTACATAAATCTCTTAATTTGCGAATGTCTAATCGAATGTCTAATGTCTAATTGACCAATTAGACATTCGTTTTTTTAATGTACATTGATCTCTGATTAATTTGGTACCTAAATCTCTTAATTTGCGAATGTCTAATCGAATGTCTAACTGATCAATTAGACATTCGTTTTTTGCATGTATAATGACCTCCGACGAATTTAGTACCTAAATCCCTTAATTTGCGAATGACGAATTTGAAACCTAAGTATAGTAATTTGCGAATGTCTAATCGAATGTCTAATGTCTAACTGACCAATTAGACATTCGTTTGTTGCACGTACAATGACCTCCGACGAATTTGGTACCTAAATCTCTTAATTTGCGAATGTCTAATCGAATGTCTAATGTCTAACTGACCAATTAGACATTCGTTTTTTGATTGTACGTTGACCTACGACGAATTTGGAACCTAAATATCGTAATTCGCGAATGTCTAATCGAATGTCTAATGTCTAACTGACAAATTAGACATTCGTTTTTTGCATGTACAATGACCTCCGACGAATTTGGTACCTAAATCCCTTAATTTGCGAATGTCTAATCGAATGTCTAATGTCTGACTAATTAGACATTCGTTTTTTGAATGTACAATGCCCTCCGACGAATTTGGGTTATAGATCTTGTAATTTGCGAATGTCTAATCGAATGTCTAATGTCTAATTAGACATTCGATAATCAAAATTAGCGAATGTCTAATCGAATGTCTAACGTCTAATTAGACATTCGAATATTTTTTTGGAATGTCTAATGTCTAACGTCTAATGCTCTGCCAACTTCACACACTTTTATAAATAGGCAAAAACATCCGGCGAATTTTGGGCCTGTAAACTAAACAATTAAAAACGCGTAGCCTAGAAAGTTTGGGAAAAGTGAACTTTTTCTCTGAGCTTTGATGAATTGGGTCAGGGCCGTAAACCAAACAATCAAAAACAGCGTAGCCTAGACAGTTGGGGAAAAGTTATTAAATACAAATTAAATGTGTATAAAGTTTTGTAATAACGGTAGAAGACAAACGTATTTTGTATCTTGTTGTTTCTTAAATCAGTTAATACAATTTATTGATTCATAAATGTTGTTTTTTTTCAATCAAACAACAGAGGTTTTTTTAACAATAATAACATTGGTTTCTCCCTTTTCGATTACGTCACCCCATGGTACAAAATTAAAAAACCTATCCCATACTGACGCCGCGCTCCCACGCGGCGTCAACAATCAAGATAAAAATTGCTTTAGTCATGGCTATTTGTCTATTGTCTTCATGTGAACCTTTTTTTTATCAATCGATTAAAAATCCTCATCGACGATAACAATAATTTACATCAACAACAAAAATAAACTGATGCGCATGTGGTGATTGATTGGGGTTTAACGCCATTTTTAACAATCTTTTAGTCATATAACGGCGGGCATTTCACCTACTCATGTGTTTCCTGGCTTTCTCACAACAGTTCTCCACAACACAGCATTTCCAAGTAACTGGCTGCTTTTCAACATAGACTGTTAGCCTATTGGTGTAAGACGAATAACGCTTGCCACAGTGACTTTTGTTAAACGGCTCATTTTGGTGACCATTTACCAACCTTGCTCAAACCAACTATAATTAACAATTTGAGTCCTGATAAAACATTACGCCATGTCCCTCATACAAAACATATGTTATTGACAGTATAACTATTGAATAGAATTGAAAAAGAATGGGAAAAAGTAGAAATTGTTTAATTTAAGCAAGAAATATCTTTAAAAAAGATAAACGGCGATCAATATGAGAAAACACTAAGAAATGGAACACGCAATAATCTATGTGTTTACCAAAGGCTAATCGGCCATCTCCATCCAGCTTCAGTTTCTATAAATAGACTATCAATGCCGAGAAAACGCCACATGACTGGAGATTACGAGAGGCTCCCAAGAGGTGTATAAGTTTCAATTGACGATAAATAACTGAAAACTTATGTTTCAAAAATAATTAATATCTTGCTGTTAAATATTATATTTCATAAGTTTTCAATGATTTTTTTCACTGAAATTTATTTTTTAAGGAAAACAATTAAAAGTTAGTATGCAGAACATTTCATTTTAAAACTTTATATTATAAGTGCCTCTCGTAGGATCGCCAACTGAACTATTTTAATTCATTTCCTTTATTTCATCTAAGTCAAAACTGAGGTTAAACAGGTATCGCCGAAAAAAATAATCTGAATGTGGGAAAGGACTGAGCATATTGTCCACTATATCAACGCCAATTCTAGAAATATCAAAATAAAATGTTGAGTAGAGCAGCCGACATTATAGGGCCTGATCAGAGGGTACTGGATGCACGTGCTTCACAAAATCAGTTCCAGCACTAAAAGGGTTAAAACGACCAAATTGCATACTTTTATAGGTTTCGAGTAATATTGTTCCAAGCATTAGTAATTATTAATCTGCAGCAGACGACATTGAAAACATGAACTGTAGGCAAAACTATGGCAAATCTCTGAAAATGAAAAGTTAATTTTTGAATAGAGTTGAAAACATTGTGACAAAAACGAAGAAATTTCGTCTTTTTGAAACATATTTTTGTCGAAACTCGACTGCTGCAGATTCGTCAAATTGTGTCTGCATGTGCGAAAGAGATGAACAGAGATAGCATACAAATCACTTCGAACGAGTGATAATTTAGAACCGTACAATAACCTTTGATGGTGTTTTCATATTAATTGCTTTTACGACCTTTCTCTCGATTTGTAAACGAGTTTCATACATTATTAATGACTCGCTATAACGGCAGTGATCAGCCAGATATTTTATTTTCAGATACAGATAGGGTGTAGTCAACACTCGGTAGCAAATTCAACCAATCACGATTATATGCGAGTCTTCTCGTACCATTTGGGTTCTAACCGCAACTGCGTACAGTGAGGACTCAGGCGAGCCTGTGCATGCGCAGGTCTCACCAAAGCTAGTCATCAGCCTATGTTATAACAAGACATGGAAATTCCATGAAACCAGGTTTGCTATAATGGAAGGTGTTTGATTAAGAATTAACAGATCTGTCAAATCTTTCTGTTAATAGTTAATTAAAGCTAGTAATTCAAGTAACAGGGAATATTTCTATTGATGAATAATCATAATTACTTTGTCAATTAAATATATCACAATTTTATCTAACACATATCAGTTCAATACAGTCAATCGTGTGTTGATGGCCTCATTTATTAAGAACATATAATAGATAACAGATATTAAGCAACCTTTTGTTGTAAGCAGCCACATTTTAGGATCCCTAATGTCAGGTTGATAATCAGTGATCTGCCTTAACCCTTTACTTGATAGTAACGCGTTTATGCCTTTGCAAACAGACTAGATCCAGGGCCCGAGGTTATGAAACTTACTCAATTTGAGCATGTAATAGAAATATTGTTGTTGAAGTTAGATGCTTGAGTTATAAGTTTATGAAATATGCTCATTGCAAAATAGGGTGAAATTACAAACCAACGATGAGAATAAAATCCATGTTTGGAGTTTGTCGCCATGGTTACGAAGCATTGTCACTGTGACCTTGACCTTGAAGCTACAGACAAAAGTTTTGCATGTGACACACCATATTGATATAGTTCATATTTGTGCCAAGTTATTTTAAAATATCTCTATGCATGACACAGTTATGGTCCAGACAAGAAAAGTTCAATTAAAGTCCTATTTCTTATCACTGTGACCTTGACATTGAATCTACATATTTTTTTTTTGCATTTGGCACACCGTCTTGATATGGTTCATGTTTGTGCCAAGTTATTTGAAAATATCTCTGTGCATGACAAAGTTATGGTCCGGACAAGAAAAGTTCAATTAAAGTCTATTTCTTATCACTGAGACCTTGAATCTACAGAATTTGTTTTTGCATTTGGCACATCGTCTTGATATGGTGCATGTTTTGCCAAGTTATTTGAAAATATCTCTATGCATGACAAAGTTATGGTCCGGACAAGAAAAGTTCAATTAAAGTCTATTTCTTATCACTGTGACCTTGACCTTGAATCTACATTTTTTTTTTTGCATTTGGCACATCGTCTTGATATGGTGCATGTTTGTGCCAAGTTATTTGAAAATATCTCTGTGCATGACAAAGTTATGGTCCGGACAAGAAAAGTTCAATTAAAGTCTATTTCTTATCACTTGAATCTACAGAATTTGTTTTTGCATTTGGCACATCATCTTGATATGGTGCATGTTGTGCCAAGTTATTTAAAAATATCTCTATGCATGACAAAGTTATAGTTCGGACAAGAAAAGTTCAATTAAAGTCTATTTCTTATCACTGTGACCTTGACCTTGAATCTACAGACATTTTTTTTTGCATTTGGCACATCGTCTTGATATGGTGCATGTTTGTGCCAAGTTATTTGAAAATATCTCTATGCATGACAAAGTTATAGTTCGGACAAGAAAAGTTCAATTAAAGTCTATTTCTTATCACTGTGACCTTGACCTTGAATCTACAGACATTTTTTTTGCATTTGGCACATCGTCTTGATATGGTGCATGTTTGTGCCAAGTTATTTGAAAATATCTCTATGCATGGCAAAGTTATGGTCCGGACAAGGAAAGTTGATAAACGCCCGCCCGCCCGATTGTTCTTGTACTTTGACGAGCTAGCTACACATATCAATGACAATGACGCACTGTGCAGTCAGGTAGGCTTGTACTAGAATGGCCAAAATATGTTTCTTAAGTTTGGCCAATTTTGAAATAAGCCTAAATATCAGCAAGACAATCATTTTGACAGTTTCTACGTGCTCAAATAAAAAATACAGTCTTTAGAATATTTCCTAGATTTTAATTAATTTTTACCTATCTTTGTTTTAACTTACATGACACATGTTTCATCAATCTAGATTAAAAAATGCAGCCTCTAGAGCGTCCATCAGCCTTTCCTCAAATTTCACAGTGACCTAGTGTTTGAACAAATATCAGCCGTATTCGAACTCGGCCTTGATATAACCAAGACAAACGATCAGGAACAAGCTGCTACAGTAAAATATGTGGTCTAATGATAGTTGACAAGATTTTTCTCAAATTTAG
Source organism: Serripes groenlandicus (assembly GCA_031761405.1). Lineage (NCBI taxonomy): Eukaryota > Metazoa > Mollusca > Bivalvia > Cardiida > Cardiidae > Serripes > Serripes groenlandicus. The sequence goes on along the minus strand of JASEVX010000001.1, from coordinate 95,165,008 downwards.
CCATGGGACATCAAGATGATATCATCAAGACAAACATTCTTACAAAGTTGCAACGTGTTTAATTTAATAATTTGGCTTCCATAGTGTTAACAAGATTTTCTTATAATTGGGATTTTGGACCTAGTTTTGACCTGTCATGACCCATATTTCAAATTTAGCCATTCTAACATCAAGACAATACATCTGACAAAGTTAAAATGTGGCTTTCCGAGTGTTATCCAGATTTCTCTTCAATTTGGCCAAGTGACCTTATGTTTTAACCGACATGGCCTAGATACATATACCATCAACAAAAACATTCTGACAAAGTTTTAAGCTGATCAAGTCAAAAGTGCGGTCTCTAGAGTGTTTACATTTTTGTCTCAAATTTGACATAGTGACCTAGTTTTTAACCTGACAAGTCCTATAATCGATTTAAGCCAAAATATCACTAATACAAATAATTTGATAAGGTTCAACGTTCACAGGTTAACAATTTGGTTCTAGAGTGTTAACAAGATTTACTTCAATTTGGCCTAGTAACCTAGTTTTTAACCAGTCAAGACCCATATTCAAAATTTAAGACAAACATTCTGACAAAGTTTCAAGCTGCTGAAGCCAAAATTGTCTAGAGTGCTAACAAATATTTGTTACAAATTTGACTAGTGATCCAATTTTAGTCCCAACATATCACAAAGACAACCACATGTGATAAAACCAGAACTGAATGTGATTAATACCCCCAAACCTCGCCCTGATAGGAAAGGTAGTGAACTATTTAGAAACCTCACCTTAGAATGACAATATTATGGATCAGATTTTGGATTGTCTTTGTTAAAATTAGAAAATAAAGCTGTTTTAATTGTTGTGCAGTGCACAAGATTCATGGCAATCAAGTATTTGAGTTATGGTTCCTGTACACTGCACTTCCTATCAATGTGTTGTATCATCGTATGAAGTTTTTACGATTCCATCTTGTTGTTTTAAAGTTATTCTCCGGACAAGAAAAGTAAGAAAGAGCAATGAAAGTTATTCTATGGAGAAGAAAAAGTAACAAAGGGCAATGACTCTTTAATTAGCTAAATTAGATTTATGGTTCTTGTACACTGCACTTCCTCTCATTGTGCTCTACCATTGTTGTATTAGATTCTATCTAGTAGTTATTAAGTTATACTCTGGACAAGAAAAAAGTAACAAAGGGCAATATCTCTGTAATTAGGTTAAATAGAGTTATGGTTCCTGTACTTTCTCTCATTGTACTCTACCATAGTATGAAGTTTTATTAGATTCCGTCTGGTAGTTATTAAGTTATTCTCCGGACAAGAACAATTAACAAAGGGCAATTATTGTTATTAGGTAATATAGAGTTATGGGTCCTGTACACTGCACTTCCTCCCATTGTGCTCTACCAGTGTATGACATTTTATTAGATTCCATCTGGTAGTTATTTAGTTATTCTTCGGAAAAGAAAAAGTAACAAAGGGCAATAACTCTGTAATTAGCTAAATTAAAGTTATGGATCTTGTACTCTGCACTTCCTCTCATGGTGCTCTACCATTGTATGAAGTTTTATTATACTCCATCTAGTAGTTAGTTATTCTCCGGACAAGAAGAAGTAACAAAGGGCAATAACTCTGTTATTAGCAAATTTAGAGTTATGGTTTTTGTACACTGCACTTCCTCTCATTGTGCTCTACTATTGTATGAAGATTTATTAGATTTCATTTCGTAGTTATTAAGTTATTCTCCAAACAAGAAAAATTAACAAAGGGCAATAACTCTGTAATTAGCTAAATTAGTGTTATGATTCTTGTACACTACACTTCCTCTCATTGTATGAAGTTTTATTAGCTTCATTGTAGTAGTTATTAAGTTATTCTCCGGACAAGAAAAAGTAGCAAAGGGTAATGACTCTGTAATTAGCTTAATTAGAATTATGGTTCTAGTACACTGCACTTCCTCTTATCGTGTTCTACCATTGTATGAAGTTTTATTAGTTTCCATATTGTAGTTATTAAGTTATTCTACGGACAAGAAAAAGTAGCAAAGGGCAATAACTCTGTAATTAGCTAAATTAGAATTTATTGTTCTTGTACATTGCACTTCCTCTCATTGTGCTCTACCATTGTATGAAGTTTTATTAGATTGCTTCTGGTAGTTATTCTCCAGACAAGAAAAAGTAACAAGAGGGCCATGATGGCCCTATATCGCTCACCTGATTTAATAGAACTTCAATAGTTTTCAAAGTCTTTACTCTATACATATAAGGAAAACAAGCAACCCCCTGGTGGCCATGTTTTTCAACAGATCAGATTTATTTGAACAACCTTGGTAGAATGTCATCCAAGGAGCATTTGTGCCAAATAATTTTTAAATCAGGCAGGTGCTTTCGGACAAGAAGATTTTTAAAGATTTTACAATGCACATATAAGGAAAACAAGAAGATTTTTAAAGATTTTACAATGCACATATAAGGAAAACCAAGCCCCGCCACTGGCGGCCATGTTTTTCAATGGATTGGATTAATTTAAACAATTTTGATGGAAGGTCCCTCAAGGAACATTTGTGCCAAATTATCTTTAAATCAGGCCAGTACTTTTTGACAAAATGATTTTTTAAAGATTTTACAATGCACATATAAGGAATACAAGCTCTGCGTCCTGGCGGTCATGTTTTTCAACGGATCGGAAATATTTCAACAATCTTGGTAGAGGGTGTCCAAGGAACATTTGTGCAAAATTATTTACAAATTTGGCCAACACTTTTGGACAAGAAGATTTTTAAAGTTTTAACAATGAACATATAAGGAAAACAAGGTCCATTTTTTTAAACGGATCGGAAATATTTGAAAAATCTTGATAGAGGGTGCCCCAATGAACATTTGTGCAAAATAATGTTCAAATCGGGCCAGCACTTTTGGACAAGAAGTTTTGTAAAGTTTTAACAATGCGCATATAGGAAAAACAAGCTCCATGTTTTTAAATGGATCGGAAATACACCCCCTGGCGGCCATGTTTTTCAAGGGATCGGACATATTTGAAGTAACATTTGTGCAAAATAATTTTCAAATCGGGCTAATACTTTTGGACAAGAAGATTTTTAAAGTTTTAACATGCACATATAAGGAAAACAAGCCCCGCCCATGGCGGCCATGTTTTTCAACGGATCAGATTAATTTGAACAACCTTAGTAGAAGGTCCCCTCAGGAATATGTGTGCAAAATTATCTTTAAATCGTGCTGGTACTTTTGGACAAGAAGATTTTTTAAAGACTTTACAATGCCCATATAAGGAAAACAAGCTCCATCCCCTGTCGGCCATGTTTGTCAACGGATCAGAATAATTTGAACAATCATGGTAGAGGGTGCCCCAAGGAACATTCGTGCGAAATAATTTTCAAATCGGGCCAGTACTTTTGTACAAGAAGATTTTTAAAGTTTTTATAATGCAATTATAAGGAAAACAAGCCCTGCCCCTGGCGGCCATGTTTTTCAACGGATTGGATTAATTTGAACAACCTTGGTAGAAGGTCCCCCAAGGAACATGTGTGCCAAATTATCTTTTAATGGGGCTGGTACTTTTGGACAAGAAGATTTTTAAAGATTTTACGATGCACATATAAGAAAAACAAGCCATGTTTGTCAATGGATCGGAATAATTTAAACATTCTTGGTAGAGGGTGCCCCAATGAACGTTTGTGCAAAATATTTCTTTAATCAGGCCAGTACTTTTGGACAAGAAGATTTTTAAAGTTTTTACAATGCACATATTAGGATAACACAATCTCATTAAAATCATCTCCTATTAATGCTACGCATAGGGTCAGATCGTGTACTTTAGTCAGATTGAGGATAACACGCCCCGCCCCTGGCAGCCATGTTTTTCAACGGGTCGAATTTATTTGCACAACCTTGGTAGAAGGAACAAGGAACATGTGTGCCAAATTATCTTTAAATCGGGCTGGCACTTTTGGACAAGAAGATTTTTAAAGATTTTACAATGCACATATCATTGGCTCAGGTGATCTAAACAAGAGGGCCAAGATGGCCCTAAATCGATCACCTAATTGATAGTAAATTAGTAGCAAATATTTAACTGCAAATATCTGGGAAAATTTTATCAGGGAGTGCAAATGAAACTGAAAGGAGTGGACACTTCTCAAGAAACAGCTTATCAGTAAAGGCCATTTATATCTTGAAATCTAACAAGAACTTTAATAAAAATGGAATTATAAAGTTTTTGTCATTTTGCACCTTGCTGCCCTGTTTTTCAACGAAATCAATATGGCTCCAACAGTTTATTTAGAGGGTCACTTAAGGAACATTTCTACCAAATTATCTTGCAATCGCACACGAGGATTTTAAAATTTGGGTATTTTTCTCACTTTCTGATGCCGCAGCAACCAAAGTTCTCAATGGAATTTAAATCTTTGAACAATTTTGAAAGAGGACCACCAAAGGAACATTCTTGTGATGTTTTGTGGAAATTGGTCTATTGGAATGGTAGGATTTGGTTGTCATTTGTAGCTAAAAGTTCAATTTACCCTTTTTGTGATGACGCCTGGTTGATATGATTGTGTAACCAATCAAAACGGCTTAAACAAATTAAATAGAGGATCATTACAGTAAGATTCGTATTATATTTTCTTAAAATCAGACAAGCACTTTCATAAAAATGGAATTTTCAAATTTTGTCATTTTGCCCCTTTTCTGATGCCGCCTGACTGCCATGTTTTTCGACCAATCAGTATGGCTTGAACAATTTTTATAGAGGGTCACCCAAGGAACATTTCTACCAAATTATATTTGAATCCGACAGGCAGATTCGGAGGAGAAGATTTTTAAAGTTTGGACATTTTGTCCCCTTCCTGATGCCGCAGCAACCAAAGTTCTCATTGGAATTTTAATCTTTGAACAATTTTGAAAGAGGACCACCAAAGGAACATTCCTGTGATGTTTGGTGGAAATTGTTCTTGCGGTTCAGGAGGAGATGATGTTTAAAGCTAAAAGTTAACGACAGACGACGGACGACGGACACACGGAGTGATCAGAATAGCTCTAGGATCTAAAAAGGAACATAATTTGCATTACATGTACTTAATTATTTACGAAGGTGTGACAGTTGGGATGCCGCGAAGGAATTTTCAATGTAATACATTTAGTAGTAACCGAGTTATGGTATATTATATGTACTAGCATGCAAAACCTTAACAAAGGTGTGACACAGATGCCAGGGCGAGTTTCATAGGTCTCATATTCCTAACAAGAGGCCCATGAGGGCCTATGCTCTACTGGGATGGTTCTTTGGTCATTTTCAATCCAGAGCATGTATGTATGGTGAAGATCGGATATTAAATGGAGGCTCTATTGTGTTCACAAACTGTATTATAGCAATTTTGACAATTTCAAGGGCCATAATCCAGTCATGCAAGGGCACATCTGGCTGGTTTTCGAAAGAACCGAGCTATCATCGATATTTAACTACTATCTAAGTTTGGTGAAGATCAGATAGTAAATGGAGCCTCTATTGTGTTCACAAGCTCTATTATAGCAATTTTGGCAAATTCAAGGGCCATAATCCAGCCTTGCATGGGCGGATTTGGCTGGTTTGCAAAAGGAACCAAGCTCTCATCAATATTTAACTACTATCTAAGTTAAGTGAAGATCGAATACTAAATGGAGGCTCTATTGTGTTCACTAGCTGTATTATAGCAATTTTGCCAATTTCAAGGGCCATAATCAAGTCTTGCATGGGCGGATCTGGATGGTTAGCAAAAGGAACTGAGCTCTCATGGATATATAACTACTGTATAAGTTTGATAGAGATACAATCAAAACTGAAGACTTCACAAGCTGTATTATAGCAATTATGACAACTTCAAGGGCCATAATGCAGTCATGCAAGGGCCCATCTGGCTGGTTTTCGAAAAGAACCAAGCTGTATTATAGCAATTTTGATAATTTCAAGGGCCATAATTCAGTCTTGCATGGGCGGATCTGGCTGGTTTGCGAAAGGAACCGAGCTCTCATGGATATCTAACTACTGTATAAGTTTGATGGTGCTCTCCATGTGTGAAATGGTGAAGTCTGAACTTAGTTTTATAACTAGTATAGGTTCAACAATAAAGTTTTCTGCCCAGCATCTCACAACGAAAGTGTTGAAGAAACACAGAAACACATGGTTGACCAGCCAATACCAAAGCCAAGTATAAGTGTGACAGACAGAAATATGTTTCAGTAAGTGTTACCCTTCAAAGGTTGGATGGATACATAAAGACGGTAGTGCAGTAGTAGTGTGTTTGTCTCTCGAAACAAAGGTATCCGGTTCGAAACATCTGATGAGCAGGTTCTGCCTTTGCGAATTTTACAAATAAACAGCGCAAGAATGTTGAAGTCATTAGGAAGCAGACAATGAGGGGAAGTAGGCTGAAAACTTGTTCAGTTGATGTAAAATAAATAAGTTTCATCTAAACTACACATAAAGAGGAACAAAATTATAATTCTTTCATAAATTTTACTACACATCTCTGACAAAACCTTCAAATTCAATTCAATATTTATAGTCAGATGCATTACTATAGAAACAGACAAGCCGCGTCACTCAAAAAGAATCCTAAGTAACCCTATAAATGATGACAGAATGGTGCATTCTTCTACACAGAGATTTGTTGCTAATTAGAGGAAAATTTAGACCCTTGCATTTTAAATGTAATCTTTACAAGAAGTCATTATACCTTTGCAGCATACCACAAATCTGAAGCACATGACTTTGAATACAACTGGGCAAAAATATGTAAATCTATAAAAGAAAGTATAATTTTTAAATATTGGGGCAAAATGTGAAACTGCTCATTATGAACAATTTCACAATTAGCCACAATGTTTTCACCTGTTGTCTACTGCGTCTCTATGTGGAAAAGGGTTATAGAAAATCTAACTACTGAAAGATGAAGGTCAGAAATTCACCTATTCTTTTCTTGATAATATTGGATTTTTTTTTAACCTTTTCCCACATGCAGACATATAATGACCCATCAGCAGCTGACAATTTTGAAAACCTTTATGGCAAAAGGGGAGTAATTCCTGATCTTGTCACAAGGTTTTCAACTTGATTAAAAAATTACATTTTTCGTTTTAAGAGAATTTCCATTACTTTACTTGGATGTTTTTAATGTCATCTGCTGCAGACCTACACTAGTCACATGATGTCTATAGGCTAAAGCTGAAATAATACTCTAGAAATAGTAGGAGCCCAATACTGAATATCAAAATAATGCCCGCTATATTGATCAGTTCATCATCATAGAGGAACCTGTATGTATCTATAGTAACCATCTGACTCATAGTTAGTCCAACTCCTCGGGGTGAACAGGGTGGGTTAAGGGAACAACGGATTTCTTCTCTACATCTCTGGATAGAGCCTTTCTCATGTCTGGAATAGATAAGGAATCAAAGTACTGAAGTACTGGTAACGAATTATTTTGAACATTTATAAAATCTAATTTATGAATGCAATTGATCATGCTATTGCACAATTTAGTCTATTTTATTATTATTAATATTTTTGTCCAGAGATTTTTTTTTATCAGTTGACAGTTTTAGTAAATGTAGCATTTCAACGGCGATGCGAGCGTTTAACATGCACACTAACTCTTTCACTGAGCTCTGCGTAAAGTCTGTCAAAACACCCATGGCATATTTGTGAGATTTACATTGTTAGTTCGATTTGTTTTCGTCACCAGGGGCGGATCCAGGATTTCGGCTTATATTATAACTATGTTTCATGTGAGTGAATTAATTATTATAAATCTATAATGTTTAACAAATCGCATAAAATAAGAATTAAAAAAAACCAAAAAGAACAGTTCCTATTAGGACTCGAACTCGCGTCCATAAGTAGTCCATGATTAGTAGTTCTACACGCTCTCCATTGCACCACGGTACTTTGATACAACTTTGAGCGTTACTTTCGTATATATATTAAGCTAACTGAATGCGCGCGTATGTCAACCATGATCTATTTAGAAAGCCTCTTTGATCATCGTTATCATGTTGGAAAAAGGAGAAACAACGGCGATGCGAGCGTTTAAAATGCACACTGACTATTTCACTGAGCTCTGCGTAGTGGCATATTTGTGAGATTAACATTGTTCTATACAGCGTGGGGTCGACTTCTAGTGAATGGGCATACGACTAAAATTCATACTCGTGGCTTATACGTACCTGCCGACAAATGAAATATATATGCGCGTACTGTTAATTTGATATTTTCTAGAAAATTGATTATCTATGATGATTCGATAGTATAATTATGACTTCACTGTATTGAAATAACACGTAGAAGTCATTTTAATATTGAAAAAATACTAGGACTATTTAGGTGCAGCGAATGTGTATTCTAAGCGGAAGTGTAGTTTAACCGTGACTTCCGGAAAGAAAAACGATCGCGTTAACTGTATTATTTTTTGAGAAAAAATAATTCATTAAAAATAGGTCAATATTATCCATATTATCTAGGGCACATATTCACCAATCATTCTTAACCCTTTCCCTCATACGACAATTCTGCAGCAGACGACTTTGAACGTATTTTGTAAAACAAGAGAGCCATGATGGCCCTGGATCGCTCACCTTAATTATACAATGTACTGCAATGCAAAACACATCAAGACAATTATTCTGAATGCAACCTCCACAGTGTTAACAAGATTTTCCTTCATTTGGCCTAGTGATCTATATTTTTTTACCTGATATGACCCATATTCCAACATGGACTAGATATCATCAAGACAACATTCTGGCAAATTTTCAACTTGCTCAAAGTAAAAATGTGGCCTACGGAGTTTGAACAATATTTTCCTTTATTTCCATATTCGAACTTGACCTAGATATAATTCAGACAAACATTCTGACCAAATTTCAAGCTGCTGAAGCAAAAAATGCGGCATCCAAAGTGTTAACAAGATTTTCCTTCAATTTGGCCTAGTGACCTAGTTTTTGACCCTACATGATCCATATTAGAACTTGGCTTAGATATCATTAAGATAAACATTATCATTAACTGTCAAGCTGCTGTAGCAAAAAATGCGTCTTCTACAGAGTTAACAAGATGTTCCTTCAATTTGACCTAGTGACCTAGTTTCTGACCCAATATGACCCATATTCGAACTTGACCTAGATATCTTTAAGACAAACATTCTGATAAATTTCAAACTTCTGAAGAAAAAAATGCGGCCTCTAGAGTGCTAACAAGATTTTCCTTCAATTTAACCTAGTGACCTATTTTTTGACCCAACATGACCCTTGATCGAACTTGACTTACATATCATCAAGAAAAACATTCTGATAAAGTTTCATCATGCTCAAGTTAAAAATGCAGTATCAAGAGTGTTAACAAGATTATCCTTCAATTTGGCCTAGTGACCTAGTTTTTAACCCGGCATGACCCATATTCAAACTTGACCTAGATATCACTTAGACAAACATTCTGACCAAATTTCAAGCTGCTTAAGCAAAAAATGTGGCATCCAAAGTGTTAACAAGATTTTCCTTCAATTTGGCCTAGTGACCTAGTTTTTGACCCTACATGATCCATATTAGAACTTGGCTTAGATATCATTTAGATAAACATTATCATTAACTGTCAAGCTGCTGTAGCAAAAAATGCGTCTTCTACAGAGTTAACAAGATGTTCCTTCAATTGTGGACCTAGTGACCTAGTTTCTGACCCAATATGACCCATTCAAACTTGACCTAGATATCTTTAAGACAAACATTCTGATAAATTTCAAACTTCTGAAGAAAAAAATGTGGCCTCTAGAGTGTTAACAAGATTTTCTTTCAATTTAACATAGTGACCATTTTTTGACCCAACATGACCCTTGATCGAACTTGACTTACATATCATCAAGAAAAACATTCTGATAAAGTTTCATCATGCTCAAGCTGCTTAAGCAAAAAATGCGGCATCAAAAATGTTAACAAGATTTTCCTTCAATTTGGCCTAGTGACCTAGTTTTTGACCCCGCATGACCCATATTCGAACTTGGCCTAGATCTCATTTAGCTCAACATTCTGACCAAAAAATCAAGCTGCTGAAGCAAAACATGCGGCTTCTACAGAGTTAACAATATTTTCCCTCAATTTGGCCTAGTGACCTAGTTTCTGACCCAATATGACCCATATTCGAACTTGACATAGATATTTTTGAGACAAACATTCTGATAAATTTCAAACTTCTGAAGAAAAAAATGCGGCCTCTAGAGTGTTAACAAGATTTTCCTTCAATTTAACCTAGTGACCTATTTTTTGACCCGACATGACCCATGTTCGAACTTGACCTATATATAATCAAGACAAACATTCTGATAAAGTTTCAACATGCTCAAATTGAAAATGTGGCCTCCAGAGTGTTAACAAGATTTCGCTTCAATTTGACCTAGTGACCTCGTTCATATGGCCCAGTTTCGAACTTGTCCAAGATTTGATGGAGATGTTCTGATACACTTTCATGAAGATTGGATGCAAAATGTAGCCTGTAGAGTGTTAACAAGCTGAAATGTTGCCGACGCACGACGGACGGACGCTGGACAAAATGTGATCAGAAAAGCATTTTTCGTGCATAGGTGAGCTAAAAAAGGAAAATCTCCATAATTGAATGGATAACCTTGTGGCAAAAGGAGAAATTGCACGTTTTGTGCAATTTCTTCTTTTGTCACTATGTTTTCATAAAGCTGTCTGCTGCAGAGGCGTCAGAAAGCGTCTATATGAGGGAAAGGGTTAAACATTCTAATTCATAATTTAATTTGTTTTCCCTAAATTTTAAAATGACCCAATTTTTGTTTGACTAAACTGTCTAATCCAATTTGTTCTTAATTAGATAAATTTTAATACAAGCCAAATTCTAGTTCACTTAAAGATAATATTATGGTTTACTATAGTTAACCCTTTCCCTCATACGACAATTCATACAATTGTCGTATGAGGGAAAGGGTTAAACTTTATCAATTTCACACAGTTTGTCATCAGCTTATCAGCCACATACTTGAAATGAGCCTTTTCTTAGGAAAAGGTATGTGTTGGCTTTTCTGAACAGTGTCTAACCAGATCATCCTATGCAGCTGAACAAGCTGATCAAAATCTACACTGTTCCTGTCAGTTCACATATTACTTGCACAAGCTTGTTAGACAGTTCTGTCCACTTGTGTAGATTCTGATTGGCTGAGCAGATGGACAGGGAGATCTGATCCTACACTTTTTCGAAATGCCAACTTGTACCTTTTCCCGGGGATGGGCTCTTATGATGCATGAGAAATCTTTACATGTACAATTACAATTTGTGAGAAAATGCATGAGCAATCTTTACATGTACAATTACAATTATTGAGAAAATGCCAATTTTATAAAGTCTTAACCCTTCCCCAAATGCAGACACATTTTCACAAATTTGCTGCAGAAGACTTTCAAAAACATAATAAGCAATTTCTTAATTTGCCACAGTTTTCAACTGTATCCAATAAATAAATTTCAAGACTGAGTTGGTAACCTAGTGTTAAACTTTTCTCACATACAACAAATCAGCTGGATTTGAAAACATCTTGGCAAAAAAATGGAAAATCTCTTTTTAATGTTTAATTATTGGAAAGAGTTGAAATCATTGTGGCAAAAATCTGCTGAAGAGCCTACAGGATGCTTCTGCATGAGGGAAAAGTTTAACAGATAACTTACCGAAAGCATCCTCGTCCACTTCTCCAGAATAATACTCTATAACTCTCCTGTAAACAATGTATCCAAGCTTCTCATACATGTCCACGGCAACTTTGTTTGAAACTCTCACAAAAAGGTCAACAAAATAGCATCGCTTCCTGTAGAAAGAGAAAATAAAATTAGAATGTAATCCATGCCTAAAAAATCCTACAACATTTAACCTTGCCCTTTATAACTTTGGTTTGTGTGATGTCCAACACCACTTTTAACAATTTATCAGTTATGTCACTGCAATCATTTCCAGGATAAGGTTACCAGTATTACTGGTGCATTTATCCTGACCCTAGCGAGTCAGTCAAAATGATAACCTGCACAATCCAAGGAGGGAAAACCATTTCATGTACTACCACGATCATTATGTACTAAATTCGATTCCTTCTAAATTAGTTTGGCACATGACATGATTCATTTTCTCACTACATAATTCACATATAATTGATTGTAAATGCAACTAGTTATTTTTAGGAATGTTGATTTTGATGGAAGAGCTTGAAAGAAGCAGCTTTCATCAGATGCTAACACCAACATAAATGATTTGCTGCAACCCTTTAAAGGCTTTTAGTGTGTTAGCTGATTTGAGTTGAATGCAATTTATTAAATTACTTTAGTTATATTACAGTGACCAGTTCCCCTAATTTCTGTTTCTTTGCTTTCTTGCACCTGTTTTACATGGGTTTTACGTCATTTTCCACATTATTTCACAGCGACAGTACACTTATTCATGATACCTGGGTAAAGAAACCAGTACTAGTAGGCAAACAATGACAGTGCAACTGGGAATCATATCCGAGCCGCCCGGTTTCAAATCCCCAAAGCTAACCACTAGGCCACAATAGATTCCGTTTTCCTGCACCTGTAATCCAGACAGCATTCATCCCAGTTAACTGGCTATCTTCCCACACAGACTATTTAGCTCATGGACAATAGTCACAATTACTTTTTAAAATTCAGGCAAGTATTTAGTCGAGATTGATAACAAGAGGATCTCGATGGCCCTGAATAGATCCCTTGACTAATGACCTAGTGACAAAGCTTTTGACTCGATATGAACGAGATTTGATCTGTTGAAGGGGGATGCTGCTTGATCACAATAGCTCACCTTGAGCATATTCAGCTCAAAAGGGCTGTTCTATTGTAAAATAAAGTTTGTATAGTATTTTATTTAATAACAGCTTCTAGTGGAGAAGTCTATATTCTGGCAGTCAAGTCTGATAAAGAAACTGCTGATAGATGTCAATGACTCAAATTTAGGAGTTCTCTCAATAAAAGTGTCAATACTTCTCTGATATTTCCTCTAGATTGCTCATCAGTTTTGCTGCCAGTCCGAGACGCCGATACTCAGATGCCACTGTTAATGCAGTCACATGACCATGCCAAAGTTCACCACTACCTTCCGCTTTTCCCATAACTTGCAAAGAGATAGCATAATGATTCAGAGCTGTGATACAACAAGCTTTAAATTGACAATAATCACAACATTTGAATTTATCAATTAACCTTTTTTCCAACATGCTAACACAGTTTGACGGATCTGAAGCAGTTGTTAAGTAGAGTGCAGCAGACATTTTTTTTAAAAACATTGGGGCAAAAAGAAAAATACCTCATCATGAGATATTTCTCCTTTACCCATAGTATTTGCTCTATAGCGCTCACCTGATTTAATAGAACTTCAATAGTTTTCAGAGTTTTTACTCTTTACATATAAGGAGAAAAAAACCTGGTGGCCATGTTTTTCAACGGATCGGATTTATTTGAATAACCTTGGTAGAAGGTCCCCCAAGGAATATTTGTGCCAAATTATCTTTAAATCAGGCCAGTTCTTTTTGACAAGAAGGTTTTTAAAAGATTTTACAATGCACATACAAGGAAAACAAGCTTCGCAGCCTGGCGGCCATGTTTTTCAAAGGATCGAAAATTTGAACAATCTTGGTAGAGGGTGCCCAAAAGAACGTTTGTGCAAAATTATTTTTAATTCAAGCCAGTACTTTTGGACAAAAAGATTTTTAAAGTTTTGGCAATTTTCCCCTTTTCTGATGCCGCAGCAACCAAAGTTCTACTTAGAATTAAATTCTTTGAACAATTTTAAAAGAAGACCACCTAAGGAACATTCCTGTGAAGTTATTTTGAAATCAGTCCATTGGTTTAGTAGGAGAAGTCATTTGTAGGAAATAGTTAACAGACGGACGTACAGACGTCGCCGACGGACGCCGGATGATCACTAAAGCTCGCCTTGCACTTCGTGCTTAGGTGAACTAAAAACTCAATATACCCGACTTAGTATACAATTTGTTAACTTAATTGCCCGTTTCCAAAACCTTTGTAGGTCCAATACAATGTATGTATGACATAAGTCACGTAACTAAAAATATGTTATAGGTCAATCTATCATATGATATATAACATACAAAACCGACCTTCTAGACTTTGCCGACCAATGTAGATCAACATCAGAGTGCGCCTCCATACAGTCTGATCAAGATCTGCTCTTTTCTCCCCAGTCATACATGCAGTGATGCACACAGGAACCTCTAAAAATTGGTTATTATCAACTTTTAAAGTATGCAATTAAATTATTTAATGTGACATGAATTTCTAAACTTCGGCATGTTTGTTTTCATAAGATGTGGCTCAAATAACACTTACTGTAACCCATGATTTCCCCATGTGGAGACACAGCCACCTGGAAATACTCCGGCCAATGGGCCAAATACTGCATGTAGAATGGCAGGCCATACTAAGAATTGGTTCAGGAATAAATTTCTTTAATCTGACATTTGAAAAACCAAAATATGAATAAATGTGTGATAAACAGGACTTTATGCTAATAAACTACTAATGCTTAAGTAACCCTTTCCCACATACAAAAATCTGCAGCAGAAGACTTTCAAAAAATCTAGGCAAAATTAGAGTTAATTTCTAAAAATGAAAATAGAATAATTGAATTAAGCAAAAGAAAAAGAGGTTTAATGAATTTTTCAGTAGTTTTTCAATTAAACAGTCTTTTCCATCAAGTAAAGTGTTTCAGGTATATAAAGGATACAGTCTCAGTTAAGGGATCCAGGTTCCTGCAAAAGAAATGAACAAGAAAGTCCGTCAAATACATAATAGACTAAATTGGTGGTAAAGTATTCCTAACCCACAATGGAACTGTTTGATGCCTCTGAAGCCGATGAACTTTGAATTTGTGGCAAAACAAGAAATTGCTTAATTGACATTTTACACTGGCCCAAAATTTTCTTGAGCCACATTTTTTTTTGGACAGACATCGACCCGCTTTTTGAAGTAAATACAGTGCTCTGGAAATTTTGAAATCTCAATCGATCTGAAGAAATGTCATCCCCACCCCTTCCCCCTCCTTTTTGAAAAAAGGAACTTTTGCAAAAACACAAATTTCATATATTTATTGCAGGTTACCTTGCATAGATGGTTGCATAACAGTGTCATCACTCGATAATGTTGATGCAAAATACTATGAATCATAATTTTCCAAAATTTGCGGACGAATTTTCATTGCTCATTCATCGAATGTTCGACCCCAGCTCCATTATAGTACTTACAAGAAAATGATTGGTGACGAACAGAAGATAACATTATTTTATTTACTGATCTCGCGATTAAATAATTACAGAGCAATTTCATTAATCTTGCCTCTGAATACATATCTTTAACCGATGGTAAATTGCTAATCTATAAAATCTCCCCAGGCTTTTTTTTACACGCGACAAACAGTTTGAGGGTTTGATGAAAGACGGTTGTAACTACAAATTGATCAAGATGTAGTTAAAACCGTTTGCATACATCCATCGAGTCGAAGGTACACAACTGTACATCGTGTACACACACACCCACTATTGATTTTTTAAACCGACACGCTGTGAATGTGGTACTTTATAGCTTTAAAGGTAAAAGCTATTTACCGGTGGATATTTTTTTGATATTTGTGGTTAGCGATCGGGAAAAAGGGCAAAAATGGGACTGTAGCCAATGCCATTTTCTTCTGAGCCACTGGCTCAAAGTCAAATGGCGAACGACAGCTTGAGCCCTGCTTTACCGACAAACAAGCATGGAGTTTGGTTAAAAAATAACCCCAATATATGATATCCCCTTGAATGCACCACAGACATTGTCAATTTCAAAAAAAGTCTGGGGGATGTTGCCTCCCACCCACTACATTGGTGGTCATTTCGTCTGATGTCCCAGAAAGTTCACAAAAAATGATCACATGTATGCATAATTAACAATTTCTCCCTTTGTTGCAATGTTATCAACTCTTTTCAATGATTTAAGTTTCAACTATAGAGGTTTTCGAAGTCATTTGCTTCAGATTTGTTGTATAGTCCTATGTGGGAAAGGGTTACTCCAATTATTTCTGATGCCTCTGCAGCAGACGACTTTTGAAAACATTGCAGTACAATGAGAATATGAAAAGAGCTCACACCTACAAAAGATTTAGGGATTCAAAATTATTTCAAAATACACGAATCCAATAGGAAAGAA
Source organism: Serripes groenlandicus (assembly GCA_031761405.1). NCBI lineage: Eukaryota > Metazoa > Mollusca > Bivalvia > Cardiida > Cardiidae > Serripes > Serripes groenlandicus. The sequence goes on along the minus strand of JASEVX010000001.1, from coordinate 95,148,768 downwards.
GGAACGATTAAAGAAACAAGGCCACCGTGTACATTGTATACTCACACGTGGTTGAATTTAAATAAATCATCACACGTGAATGGTCTGATGGTCGTCATTTTCGTAAATATTTCTTTTCTCTTATATCGGCCTAACTGATGTGCCCAAAGCTAAAGATTCGATAAAACATCACATCGTTTTTTGTCCTGTCTATTCCTGACTATATTTCATTAGAGTTATGTCCCTTACGGCGAGCAGAACAGAATAGAAGGTTACGTGTAAATTGCGGTTCGACCTGCTCCGGAACTGAACACAATATAGTTACAAAGAAGACAAAACAACTAATGGCATATAGCTTTCGACTTTGTTAAAAGGCATTCTATAATAAATATTTATAGCTCAATAAAAGTAATTAAACTGCAAAACATATCAATTAGGCCCTATTTGACGCTAATACTGTATACAATGACAAGGACAATTCTTGTTCAGCAATCTAGGCCTCCGGTCCATAATACAACACATTTATCAAATGCGACATACACTATGCATTATATAATACAAAACAGTTTGTCAAAACAGTGTCCATTATAACTCATGTGATATCAAACCATATCTACACATACATACACACGTATATTATTGAGTTAACAATAAGCATTGTATACATTCACCAATAGACTATGCTGTGTTTGACATTTGAACATGTAATGTAATGCAGGAATGTATATATACTTCTTCTTATATATGGCACTGTCCAATTTTAGAGACCAATTTCTCTTATTGAGCATGCACTTTTAATTTTTGATATGCCTATTTGATAATGCACACTTTTTTTCATGTACAATCATCTAATAGGTGCAAATTATTTTGTATCGTGTAACGGCTCCTTCAGGGAGTTAAGCCAGCGCGGGTCACCCATCCAGGCACTTACCGCGATGTCCGTTGCTTGACTTTGTGAAAAAGCCAACCACTTTACCAACGTCGCTATAAAAGCCGGCTTCTACAGCAAGGCTATATAAGTGGAAGGTGTACATATACCCCATTCCCGTAACGTTTTCAAGAGACAGGGTTAGATACAATGGAGTACTGGTGCGATATCCTAGCTCTTTCCGAACAGACCCATTTTGGTCCATACCGTGGTCAGTGTATAGAAACGGTACACGCAAGGTGGTTTTACTCTAAAGGGACCAGTATTTGAGCTCTAGTTGAGTTGCAGACACTTAAAAGCATCCACAGATCCCGGCCCACCTATATGTGACACAGCGTGTAGATGTATAGAGTAACGAATCCTGAAATAGGAAATCCAAAGAAAGCGAAAAGTGTCTGTCAGACATGCTTAGGCTGATCCGGTTCGATACTTTAATGTTGGTTTTCTCGTGGATATATGTTTATAAACATTTACATACATCACAGGCGTCCGAATTTCTATCACAGCAAAACATTCCCCGTATTATTACGATCATTTTTATCAAAGCGTATAGACAATATAGAGAGACATTCAAGTTGAGTTTTTTAACGAGGTATTGAGTATTTTTTCCGCATTTTTTGCTGTGATAGAAATTCGGACGCCTGTGCCTAGATCGAGACTCAAGCGCGTTAAACACCAACTGGATCACATGTATTAGACTTCTAGTTTGCTGATCGATTTCAGACAGAAGGAAACGAGGGCGGTGTATACCAACGAAAATGTGTCATTCTTATTAAATTATTTAAAATGATAAAATATAGGTAGAGAAATGTGGATCCTGCTTACCTTGAACATTAATTTTCGATGCTTTAGATCCGCCTGCTATCGTTAATTTGAAAAACAACAACAGTTTCAGCTTCTTTCATTCATCTAGTTTTTTTCTGAACTTCGGATGCATTTACAAGTAAGAATATTTATAATTACCATATGCAGTAGTACATATAATAATGATTGAGGCTAGTCTAGCTATTTGGATCTAATTGTAGCTGCGTTCAATGAGGACTCAGGTGAGCGTGTTCATACACACAGTCTCATCAGATCCTACACTAATCCGCTTAATTGTTATATAAACCGATATGCATCTTCTGACAAATTATAAATGTAGTAATGGTATATATTTCTTAAATTGTTGTTCTATTAGACCGTCAATAAGACTTTGAATCGCCTGACGCGGTTCAAATGAATGAATGGAAATCAGTAATACAGTGGTAAAGTGTCTGTCCGTCCTACCAAAGGTTCCCGGCTCGAAACCCTTGATGAGCAGTTTCTACATTTGGTATATTTCCACGAAAACGGCGCGAGTACTTTTCATACTTATTAAATCTAACACAAAGTTGAATATATAAGCTTAACCCTTTCTCACAGAATAAAAAAAACAGTTTACAACAGACGAATTGGAAAAAAGATCAAGGCGAAAAGGTTAATCTCTATAAATGAGCTGTTATCGCTGAATATAGTTGAAAACATTTTAACAAGTGGTGGAATTGATCTTTAGGAAGCATTTTTCCTTTTGCAACAACGCTTTTAAAACATGGAATGTTGCAGATGCTTCAATGTGTCTATATGTAGGAAAGTTTTAAAACAATGTTGTAAATCAAAACCGACCAAGTTGTTGAGAAGTTGAAATACAGCTGACTAGATAAGGGGGAGTAAATTGGTCTTTATCTCCTCAACAGCTATCTTATTACTTAACGAAACCATATCAGTGCTGTGGGTACTCAACACATTGTCTCAGTGCGACGATTATTTTGAGTACCACAACATTGGGTTAAAGTGTCAAATAAGGATTTAAGAACATGAGAAAGGTCCCTTATCTAGAGCTCTGAAATACAAGTAAATATTATCGCCACTATGCCATGTGTTGAACATGTGAACGGAGCTGGACAGAACCAGGAAAGATAATCATTCCAGAAAGATTGTAACCGTTCACCTGGTTTGATACTTTTAGCTTCGTCTGCTTCGAACACATCTGATGTATAATGCAATATCGGGAAAATTGAATTGCATTGATTATTAACTGACAAAAATGCTTAGAGATGATAATTAATCATTTCCTTCACAATGCTTTCGAAAGCTGATTCGCAAGTGCATCAAAAGTCGTCTCTGTGCCGTAAAAAAGGATATCCACATTTCAAATACTTACAAATGAACGAATGAATGTCAGAGAATGTGGAAAGGGGTGAAAGAGTTAGGTTAACAATTTCTCATTCTATCACACTGTTCTTACTCTCGTCGATAACGTAGGAAAAACATAGCAATGTCAATTGAGCCGTTCTACGAGAAAACTAACATTATGGACTCGCGAAACGGGTCTGACCGGGTTTGCATGCGCGGCATGCTTAGGCTGATCCGGTTCGATACTTTACGCAGGGTCCACACTGTTGGTTTTCTCGTGGAACGGCTCAATTCAGAAATAAGCGTGTAGACGGAGGATTGATTAACTCTTTCAGCGCCAAAGGCAATATTGAGCTTTTTGCAAACAATACTGATTCAGGTGAGTCAGCTCGTAACGAGCTGTCTCACCTTAAATCAGCATTGTTTGCCTTGTAGTTATCTAAATAATCCAAAACTCTTATAACATGTGAAATAGAAACGCCCGAATTTGAACATGGAAGAGTCTACTTTAAACAATTCGGCGCTGAAAGAGTTAAGGCGATGAACTGCCAATTCCTAAAGTATTTTAGCTAGTAATAATACTTATTATACTGTCGATGAGTTCATGTGTATCTAGCATGGGAATGTTACGAGTTCGAACCTATTTGGACAACACTTATTCTGATGTACATTCAAGTTGAACAGTCTGCTTATTATAAGACATAATTATAAACAAGAAACATCTTTAAAAAAGATAAACGGCGATCAATATGAGAAAACACTAAGAAATGGAACATGCGCATATTATTTGACTTGAATATCAGAAAGGTTTTGTTAATAATCAAAACAATCAGTAATTGTTCATGAATTATAAAATTTGCGCAATAATATTCGACAGCACCTTGAATTGGTAATGCATTATAATCGTGAACCAGTTGGAACATTGTTTGATTATAACATTGTTCTTTAAAAGATATAGAATCGGTAATCGATTGTAGCTTGCGCGTTCTTTTTCTTTTTGAACCACGAGTCAGGCAAAATTATGTAAACTCTCAGAAATTTTTAAATAGTAAACAGAAACGATGGAATCAACTTGTTTATATCTTTATCCCAGTATCAACTACTAAACATAACACTAATCTATGTGATCGGCCATCTCCATCCAGCTTCAGTGTTTATAAATATATTACATATGTGTTTATATGTCTCTGCCAAGGCCGAATATACGTCACATCACTGGAGAGTACACGAGGCTCCCAAGAGGTATATATAATGTTTCAAAAATAATTAATATTTTGCTCTAAAATATTATATTTCATACGTTTTCACTGATTTTTGTTTCACTGAAATTTATTTCTTAAGGAAAACAATTAAAGGTTAGTATGCAAGAACATTTCATTTTAAAACTTCACCTTAGTAGTGCCTCTCGTAGGATCGCCAACTTAACTATGAACCAATTAAAACGTTTCATTTCCTTTATTTCTTCGACATTATTCATTAAATACAACATTTGATTGGTCTACACTCTAGATCATTTGTTTAACATATAGGTCAAAACTGAGGTTAATCAGCTATCGCCGAAAAAGAATGATCGACATAAGTTAAAGAATAATTTTAATGGAACGACAATGATGGGATTCGAACCATAAGCAGTCCATCGCCTTAACCACTCGGCCACCTCGTCCTGTCATCTGTTTACTGTGTTCAAAGCATCAAATAAAATCTACTTGAATCGGAGACCATTAACACAATTCTCAAAATATAACGACGAGGATGGGATTCGAACCCACGCGGGCAGAGCCCAATGGATTAGCAGTCCATCGCCTTAACCACTCGGCCACCTCGTCCTGTAAACTAACTACTAAATTCAAATTAATCCTTTTACAGTTCCCCACTTTTATTTATGCCATATTCTCCCCAAACATCCCAGGGAAGTTAACGGTACACAGTTCTAACACCTTAGCAGGAGATCATTAACTGTCCATTTTCTGACCCCTATTTCAGTGAAAGCCCCAGTGAAATGTTATCACATGACCAGTGAACCTCACTTTATAAATCAATTAATTTCACATTGGGTATTTATAATACATGAGGTATAACATTTGAGTAAAACATATCTAATCAGTATACAGTACATGTATATGCTATAAAATTAATCCTTTTACAGTTCTCCACTTTATGCCATATTCTCCCCAAATCTCCCAGAGAAGTTAACGGTACACAGTTCTAACACCTTAGCAGGAGATCATTAACTGCCCATTTTCTGACCCCTATTTCAGTGAAAGCCCCAGTGAAATGTTATCACATGACCAGTGAACCTCACTTTATAAATCAATTAATTTCACATTGAGTATTTATAATACATGAGGTATAACATTTGAGTAAAACATATCTAATCAGTATACAGTACATGTATATGCTATTTATATACATGTATGTACTGTAGATTGTTTAACCTTTAGGATGACAACATTCAACATTATAATTTATTAGCATATATATAAGAAATGCATGCCCCCACCCCCTCTCCCCCACATATACCAATAGTTGACAGTATACTGTTTCCTCTACAAATTACAATGCATACATATTTTACATACATGTATAATTGAGCCCAAAAATCAACAATGGAGGTTCAAAGACAAATGTAAAAAAACCCGATAAATGTGCTTGTCAATACTATTTGCACTGCATGTAAGAAGCTTTGACTTATTGGCAACGAGTGCAGTCTCAGGTCAGATAGCACGGAGGTGTAGACAGGTCTTGATCTGTGTTGGTGGAAAATACTTAGATGTTGGTCTTCCTGAAGCACCGCTCATTTTCTTTGTAACCGGAAGACAGTATCCCCATTTGGTAATTTCATGGTAAAAAGTTAAAAATATTTTCAAAGGATCAATTGGGCGCTTTTAAGTGAATGACCTTCCTTAAACTTACTTTTCGGATCAATCCAAATAACCTGACGAGTGGAACTTAATGAAATAAGATTAAAACAAAATGAGTTTCACTTGTTCCGCGAGAAATTGATACTCATGAGTTTGTCACAGATTCCAATGGGCTTGAAGCTTATATACAGTTCCAATCATAAACATGTTCATAAGTGTGAGGTAACCACTTAATAAAACTAAAACGGACTGGTCCTGTTGAGAATTAATTAATTACTGGTAGTAGAAATAAAATGCGAACAATTTTAAGACTTGTGTCGGTCAAGATAAGACAATCAATCATAGATTTAGTAAAAGTAGAAAGCAATAGCAAATGCAGTCCATACCGGATTTATTTTGTGGTTTGATAACAAAAGTGGACTGTCCCAACATATCACACATCATGATGGTGGACATAATGATGTACTTGACAAGAACAACATTTGCTGCATAATTCAGCCAAAAGGAGTGAAACAGTCTTTGGACGAAATTTGGACGAAATATATTCAATTCGCTTATTCCATGTAAGAACGCATATTATCATATGTGCAGATGAAGTCTTTTAAAGCTGTCCTTCTGACGCCTCTGCAGAACACGGCTTTTTGAAAACAAACAAAAGAAGAAATTGCTCAAAACGAGCAATTTCTCTATTTGCCACAATGTTTTCCACTTTTAATCATAGGTTATCCATTTAATTATAGAGATTTTCTATTGTTTTACAAAAATTATGAAATATGCTTACAATTTATTGGGATTCGCTAGCTATCCCTATTGTCAGGCTTTTCCGGCTGTCTGTCTGTCTGTGTGTGTGTGTTTGTGTGTGTGTGTGTGTGTGTGTGTGTGTGTGTCTGTCTGTTTGTTTGTAAAGCGACGCTCTACAGCCCAAACCGACGGGCCGATTCCGACGAAACTTAGTGAACAGGTGCTATAGGGGCTCAGGGTGCGCGCGTTTGAGTTTCGTTGCTAAGAACCCACCCGTTACTATGCAGTTAGCAAAAACCCAAAACCCAGAACCCAAACCCTTTTTCGTTATGGATACCTGGAGACATTTAGAAAAAATGTATTCTTAACGACTTTTGCTTTAGGCCTTTATTTCCAAATGGTAGCCTTTTACAGTCGTTTTTCACTTCAATCGCCCCCAGCGCCGCAGTGGCAGTATTGTATAGCGATTTTATTGCACCATCTGATAGAGCTATTCAAGAAATTTGATTACGTGACTGACCTCCGACCTCCGACCTCGACTTTCCGAGCTAGAGCCGGAGTTTGCAAAATATGCAAAGGCGAAAATCACCAAGGCGAATCCCACGTCGCCTACCGGCTTGTTTAAGTATTACTTATTACGGTTTGTGGAATTGGACCCAGACATATAATGCATGCGTATTCTTTTTGACGAGTCAGACGTTAACATTGGTCAAAACGTTTAACAATAAGGAAACTCCGTGTGCCAAGTCCTAGCTTTCCCGTTGTATTACAATCTTTGATTTTGTGACATTGACCTTGGTTGACCTTTAACTTTTTTTTCAAAATCGTCAACATTGTTGACACCGCGTGGAAGCGCGGCGTCAGTATGGGATACGTTTTAATTTTGTACCATGGGGTGACGTAATCGAAAAGGGAGCAACCAACATTATTATTGTTAAGAGAAACTCTGTTATATGTTTGAAAACAAAAAAAAACCTTTATGAATAAATAAATTGTATATATTATATATATTGTATTGTATTGTAGGTGAGCAATATAGGCACATCTTGGCCTTCTTGTTTAAAATAAAGGGACATTTGGCCTTCTTGTTCGAAATATTTACATCCTGTCTGCTTGCACAGGTTATTTAAATGTACTGAACTGCATCTGCTTCTTTTAAGTCATGCTTAAAAATCATGCGCGGCGTCTTTGATGCTTTGCATTAAAATTACTATTTAAATGAGTTTACCCTTTGACAAAAGGCTTCGCATTATAACTGTTTATTCAATGTAACAATTCATTTTCAGAGACAAGAAAATGATTGGTTTGTATCCTTGAGGTTGACCTTATACCTATTAAAACAATCTTCAACACTGGTCATTAGTCTAAACATTGTTGTCTGGAATAGTGTTTCACAAACACATTTACCTTTTTATTAGAACTTACTTTTTGAGCTCTTCTATAACCTAAACGTATCCGTGAATTGAAGAATCCGGTTAAACTGTTGGTATGAACAGGGTCGCCTGAATATTTACTGTTTGCATATGCATCAAGACTCCATTGCAAATGTACATAGTTAAGCAGCGTCTATCGATTTGGGGTCTTAATTCATCTGCGTATAGTGAGGACTAAGGTGAGCCTGTACGGCCGTACATTCTCACCAAAGCGTCTACATGTAAGTTAGTCCTCGGTGTATCTTTTGACAAAACACTAGAAGTGTAGCCCATTATTTTAACGTCAATTAGCCTGCATGTTCCCGAGATTCAATATGACCCAAAATCGTCAGACGTGGCTGAATTATTTAACACCCATTGTGTTCACACGGCATAAACATTGTTCGTGAATGATATAGATCAAGATCATGTACAGAGACAGTTTTGTCTACACTTTTACCTTTTCAATTTTAAAATCTATACATGTGCATCAATCGTTTAGGTTCAATGAACTGTTTTCATGATAATGTGTTATTTATGGTCGTTAACTTTAAACGTGTGAGCTAAAGAGAAAATGCTATAGGAATACTTTTCACCAGCTTTTGAAACTATTGTTAAAAGGGGACTGACTGCTAACACGAGAACATTTTCCGTTCGTGAATGCTTGTTTCATCATTAAGTTACTGATGATACATATTTCAATCTTTCAGGTTTATCTTGAATTTAGAAATCGAGAATACTCATAGAGCTATGTATCATACGTTTGGCTCAACCGTTTTGCTGTATATTTGTTGGATTTCGTATCAAACGTTTGGCCTGACATGTACATGTATAGTGATATCGTAGCATACATGTGGCCGTATATGTGTAGGGATATCGAATAATACGTTTGGCTGTATATTTCTTGGGATATCGTATCATACGTTTGGCCTGACATGTACATGTGTAGGGATATCGTAGCATACATTTGGCTGCACACGTGTAGGGATATCGTATAATACGTTTGGCCTGATATGTACATGTATAGATAAATCGTATACTACGTTTGACCGTATATGTGTAGGGATATCGTATCATACGTTTTGCTGTTTATTTGTATGGATATTGTGATCAATCTTTTTTCTTTTCTGTTGGGATATTGTATAAAACGTTTGGCCTTACATGTACATGTATAGGGATATCATAGCATACGTTTGGCTGTATATTTGTTGGAATATTATATGGAACGTTTGGCCTTACATGTACATGTACAGGGATATTGTATCATACATTCGGGGTATATGTGTAGGGATATCGTATCATATGTTTGACTGTTTATTTGTAGCAATATCGTATAAAACGTTCGGCTGTATATTTGTAGCAATATCAAATCAAACGTTTGACTGTATATTTATAGGGAACTATTATCATAGGTTTGGCTGTATAATTGTAGGGAAATCGTATCATACTTTTGGCTGTATATTTGTAGGTAAATCGTATCATACGTTCGGCTGTATATTTGTAGGGAACTATTATCATACGCTTGGCTGTATATTTGTAGGGAAATCGTATCATACGTTTGGCTGTATATTTGTAGGGAAATCGTATCATACGTTCGGCTGTATATTTGTAGGGAACTATTATCATACGTTTGGCTGTATATTTGTAGGGAAATCGTATCATACGTTTGGCTGTATATGTGTAGGGAAATCGTATCATACTTTTGGCTGTATATTTGTAGGGAAATCGTATCATACGTTTGGTTGTATATTTGTAGGGAAATCGTATCATACTTTTGGCTGTATATTTGTAGGGAAATCGTATCATACTTTTGGCTGTATATTTGTAGGGAAATCGTATCATACGTTTGGTTGTATATTTGTAGGGAAATCGTATCATACTTTTGGCTGTATATTTGTAGGGAAATCGTATCATACGTTTGGCTGTATATTTAAGCCGTGCTTCATGGAACAACAACATCATGGCATTTGCTAAAATAAATATGAAACATTACCCGTTATTCATCGTTTACCAAATTGATACCACTTTGCTTGGGAAAATGTTGTGAGGGGTATTGAGATGTTTGAGAAATTAAGGAAACATATGGAAATTACCGCAATATGACTGAAACTGTTGAATGCGACGAGAACAATAAATTAAACAATTTATCAATTTTGTCCAAACTATTACATTTTGGGTAGGTTGGTTATGTAAGAACGTACAGAGCTAAGAGAAGGAATTTATAT